>VOPJ01014974.1:0-21288 GCA_014673585.1 Semibalanus balanoides | reverse complement strand
CTATAACTCGATAACCTGAGGTCAGATCGAGCTAATATTTCCACAGCTGAATTCAGGGCCCAAGATTACCCTAAACACCAATTTTGAACAAAAAGTGAGAGATGAGGGTGTTTTCGACTGGTCGAAATGTCGTGGAATGCCCCAGCTAACGTCTTGTCCTACGCCGACGATCTCGTGCTCCTCAGTCCCACGAGATGTGGTCTTCAGGGAATGATAGCTGATGCTGATAATTTTGCACAGCGCATAAAGATACAATTTAATACCACTAAATCAGTGGCTATGTGCATAACTGGCAGAAATATTAAGCTTATCAAGTGGCTAGGTTCCGCGCCAGCTCCACTGCTATTAAACGGCTCACCATCTAAATCAATATAAGTTAAACTCTTTAACCTCTCTTGGGTTAAAGAGTTTAAATGTCTCGGACATATCATCACTCACGATCTCAGTGATGCGAGAGATGCTATGTGCGTTAAGCGGTCACTTTATTTTCAGACCAATGTGCTGATATCCAAATAGCATTTCATGGATCGAAGGGTTCTGCTTCATTTGTATAAGACGTACTGCTCTCAGCTGTATGGGGTCGAATTGTGGGTTCTAACGAGGAGTAAATTGGCTGTAAAAATTGTTTGTACAGCGTACCATGCTTGCATAAAACGTTTGTTAAACATTCCCCGGTACTGCAGAAATCACACAGTATGTGCAACATATGACCTGCTGACATGCGAAGCTCTACTGGCTAAAACTTTTTTTTCTAGGTCGTTCGATTTCTAGGAGCACAAATATATTGCTCAAAGTCATGTGGAGCAGTAACATATCCCAGATAATAATTATTGCAGCTAACAATGTCGTATCCCGCCATCGATTTAAGATGATTGACTGCAATTAAGATGCCTGCTCTAAAGCAGATGTCCGGGCCCCCAAGAGGCATACAGCTGATATTGCTCAGCAGCTACTGGAGGCGCGTGTAACCTGAGATGCGTTGTTGACCGGCAGTGGTGTCAACTAGTATATGCTGTATTGCATGACCATGTTACTGTATGTGCGTGTGTGTGTGTTTGTGTGTGTGACTATGTGCCTGCTATGTGCATGCAATAAATGACATTATTATTATTGTTATTTATTTTATTATTTTTATTTTTCCAACAGCCACTATGCTTTCACGCCGGAATGAAAGCAAACACTCCAGGCAATAGTTGCCCATGTCAGTACCGGCACCAGTGGGCTGACGTTCTGGCTCGGCCTGCGAGCTACGAGAGTGGCCGGTGGAGTGCCTCTACCTGAACGGGGGGGGGGGGCGCCGCGCCAGACAGCTGACCACAGACGATGGGTGCTGAGGAGTGTGCTCCCACCTTAAGGGGGGACCGGCGCCGCCGACAGCTGACCACACAGACGATGGGTGCTGATGAAGTGTCTCCCACCCTTAAAGGGGGACCGGCCCGCCAGACGCTGACCACACAAGACGATGGTGCTGGTGGAAGGCCTCTCCCTGAACGGGGGGCGGCGGGGGGACCGGCGCCGCCAGACAGCTGACCACACAGACGTATGGGTGCTGGGGGAGGCCTCTCACCTGAACGGGGGGGGGAGGCGGCGCCGCCAGACAGCTGACCACACAGACAATGAGTTGCCGACGGAGTGCCTCTCACCGAACAGGGGGGGGGGGGGGCGCGCCGCCAGGGACAGCTTGACCACACAGACGATGGTGCTGATGGAGTGTTCTCCCACCTTAAGGGGACCGCGGCCGCCAGGACAGCTGACGAGGAGTGCCGGTGGAGTGCCTCTCACCTGAACGGGGGGGGGGGCGCCGCCAGACAGCCTGACCCACACAGACGTATGGGTGCTGGTGGAGTGCCTCTCACCTGAACGGGGGGGGAGGCGGGCGCACAGGACAGTGACCACACAGACAATGAGTTCCCGACCGGAGGCCTCTCACCTTGAACAGGGGGGCGCGCCGCCAGGACAGCTGACACACAGACAATGAGTGCCGACGAGTTCGCTCTTCACCTGAAAGGGTTGGGGCGGCGCCGCCAGACAGCTACGACCACACAGACAATGAGTGCCTACGGAGCTGCCTCTCACCTGACAGGGGGGGGGGGCGGCGCCGCCAGACAGCTGACCACACCAGACAATGGGTGCGGTGGAGTGTCTCTCACCTGAACGGAGGGCGCGCCGCCAGACAGCTGACCACACAGACGATGGGTGCCGGTGGAGTGTCTCTCACCTGAACGGAGAGCCGGCGCCGCCAGACAGCTGACCACACAGGCCCACAGGAGCAGGACGGCGCAGTAGGACGACCTCATGGTGCTGCCGGGCTGGTGATGCGGCGGCGTTTACCGGTCGGTACGATGGTCCCGAGAGACAACACCGGTCGGCGGCTCTCGGTGCCGTACCTCCTGTCCGGCCGTATCGCGACTGCGGCGCACTCGTGATTCACTGAAACGGCTCCCAGATAGCTGGTAGGCAAGATATGTGGTTTGCCGTGTACGCGTGACGGTGGACTTCGTGACGGTGGACTTCCCTGTAACGCGACGATGATATCAGATAACGGACTCTGTACCCCGCACCGGGCAAATTTCAACAACAGCTGATTCTTTGGACGTTCATATATATATATATATATATATATATATATATATATATATATATATATATATATATATATATTTAAATATATATGTGGCGTAGCCATGATTTTGCTCAGGGGGATCTGCGGCCGGAAAAAAGGCCCAATTTGCTTTCAATTGGGCCCCAATTACTTTCAAGGGGATCCTTCATTTTGTTCCGTTTACTGCCCGATTTCCTGGAAAAGGGCCTCAAATGACAGACTCGTCGTAACGTCAGTTTGCGTCATGGTTAATTTATTTTAATCCAGATGTCAAAGGTCAAGGTCACCTAGACGAATACGATAATTTTAAGTCAGTGTACTCTTTAGTTGCTTGTGTTTGTTTTTTACTTTCCGATTTACTCGCAAATTACCTCAAATGACCCGTCGTCACGCCAGCCTGCGTCATGGTCAAACTAGTTTCATCGAGAGGTCAAAGGTCAAGGTTGCATAACGAATACGATATATTTTCCTTGACAATTATTTATAAAATTCCTTAACCATGATACCAAATGGCGTGACGACGGGTCATTTGAGGCTTGTGCAAGCAAATCAGACGGTAATCAAAACAGCTAAAGGGTACACCGGCTTAAAAATCTCGCATTCGTCTCCGCGACATTGACCTTTGGGCTTTGACCACTGGCCATTACAATCGTATTGACCATGGCGTAAGAAGGCGTGACAACGAGTCATTTGAGGCAGCACTTTGTGAGCAAATTGGACGGTAAACAGATAACAAAAATAGAGGGTACACCGTGTGGTGATATTTGTATTACCTGTGCAGGTCAAACCATGCGCCCTAGGGCAAATCTGATTGCATATGCATGCATAAATCGACGAGATCTACACATGTGCTTAGTTTGGTGCAAATCGGAAGTCGACACTAAAAACTAATACGAATGCGACGCTAATTTGACAAACATGTAGGTAAGTAGATACTAGGTAGGCCTACAAGGTACCTACTTAGACGGGGTCAGATTATCGACTGGATATATCCAAGATTTTGTCCCGGGGAGGGGGGAGGGCTCAAAAGGGCCCTTACCGAGCGTTGAAAGGGCCCCCTTCCTAGGCGTTGAAAGGGCCAAAGAAAATGGATGAAAAGACACGTTGCAAGGATTAAGAACGAACGAACGATATAGCCCATGGCAGGTATGACATGGGCTATTTCAACTTTAAGGATCTGGAGTTAGCAAACTGCCAAATCAACTTTGGAACCGGCTATGCGGACTTCGAATATTTTAAGGCTCAATACTTGATTCCCTTAAAATAATTGCGTCGCGGAGCAGCGCAATTGTTTTTTAGTCTTATGCCCTGAACCTATATATGCATTTTCATCATTGCGTTGCATTGCATAAGGTGCGGAACTGTAAAAATGTTATTGTTTGTTTCGAAGTACGGTATAAAAAGTGGCAAAGCGAACTTCTTTGCGCAATCATATAAGAAAGCAACAAAGTAACACATGGCATAATGTTTTTACCTGCATATAATGTAATGTGTAGGATGTTGGTAAACTGCGAATTATATTCCCAGGACAACTGCAGTCTTATTGTTGAAAGGCCCAGAGTCTTTCAGATCATCTAGAGCATAGTTCGTCATGGGCCCACTAACCCCCAGCCCATCCCTGGCCAGCCTATGAGCCCAAAGCCCAGGCCCAGACCAGGCCCAGTCAAATTAATAATATTGAGGACCCATGCCCAGTCCGGCCCATTCAGATTAATCATGTAATTATTTTTGCAAAATTTCGACTAATTATATTTGTAGCATAAGTGATAAGATATTAATTGTGGACATGAAAGGTGAGGTAAAAACACCACTTATTGCCATGTATGGATGTAAAAAATATTTTCAGACTCTTGGACTAATCGAATACTTTTCGGTCAACATAGTCATATTGGATCAGACTCTGGATCAGACATGATTTGGGATTTTTTAAAAATCTTAAACCACTATTACATATGTTTTATTGTTCTGATATGATTGCCAAAATGTATTGTTTTAGTGTCCTGTATCATTTATGGACATATTTACCTGGTTAAACATCTGGTTGCCAAGTAAAACAATAACGCTTAGCGACATAACTCAAATTGCCTTATCCATGTCCCCCCAACATTAATGAAAGGGCTAAAAGTTCATACCCGACCCATGCAATCGGAATAATTGAGTGGGCAGTGGGCACCCATGGGTGCACCCGATTCATGGCGAAAACTGGTCTAGAGGCCCTCCCGACCTTTCAACGCCCTTCCGACCTGTCCAGGGACTCATCTGGGATCCGCGAAAGACATGATATTGTACCCGTTGTCTAGGGTACTGAGCTCCTGTTCCATTCCATTCTGGTCCACTGCACACTTCAGTTACACTCGAGCTGTTCTCTTGCTTTATATTACTTCACTTTAGCACGAAAACCAGCGCTCCAGCACAGTTCCACTCGACACCAGTCCACGACAAGCTCCCTCGCTTTCTCAGCCACCGCCGGTCCGCTCGACCCAGCGCCGCCGTCGCGGGCTCAGACTAGGTGACCAGCGCACGGGCGGCACCAGACCAGCGGCCTCGGTCCGCGCACCAGCGAGCTCGACCGGAGCGCCGCCTATGCGGCAGGCCGAGCCGGCCAGCGCTGACTGGGTCGGCAGGGGACGGCCGCCACTGCGCGGCCGAGATGCGACACAACTCGTCTACATCCCCCCTTCAGCATCTCATGCCACATGGCTACGCCACACATCACACATTACCAAGCATCATGTCATCACGCGCACACCGACAGTAGAGCATGTCCACACGCTTAGCACACTGTCTGGTAGAGCAGCTCTGCCACCCCAGGTCCGGCGAGGTCGGTGGTCCAAACACCACCATACGCGAAGATGATAACGCGGACCCGCAGCAGCAGTGACGCAGTGCTTCTGTGCCAACTCCCCCTTAATTTGTATTGACTTCCTCTTTCTGTTAATACACGTGATGAGGATGATGATGATGACGTCGTTGGCGGCGGCCGGATCCACGGTTGCGCAGTGCGCTCGCTTCACTCGCTGAAGCTCGAGGCGACCACTCCGCAGACGCGCAGCCACGAGCGCGATGCGGGTACGTAGCAGTGGAGGCCAACAGCAGCGCCACTTGGGCTCCGGCGAGACACCGGCCCGCCAACCCCGGCCACAGCGGAGCAGGCTACTGCGGCAAAGTGCGTGGTGAAAACAAACAATGATAATAATAAATGACATTTCAACAGCGATAACAATGGCAGTACCACAACTGGAGTTACTCGTACCCCCACCTCTCTGGCGGTCGGCGAATGCGGTCGTAACGCCGCGGCAGCTCCCGGTCCCCCTCTTGGAACCGCACCGTCCGCTCAGTCGCGGACGCCGTCCGCCGCCCCTGCTGAGTGTCCTCAGTCGGTTGACGAGGTGTCGTCCGCTGGGCACCATCAGCCAAGCGAGGTGTCGTCTGTTGGGCACCAGCCAAGCAAGGAGGTGTAGTCCGCTGAGCGCGATCATGGAATTGACTGCGCCTCACAACACCTGGCAGAAGTGACGCGTCTTCTGGGACGCCAGATGACAGCACGGCACCACCCAGGAAGGGAGTCTGGACGTCAGGGCACTGAGCTGACATCCTCTTGCGCTCTTCCTCAACTCGACGGAGGTAGGCGGGCGCGCTCTTCAACGTACGAAGCCGAGTGTAGTGTGCTCGGATCTCGTCTTACGCCTCCGTCTCCGTCTGCAGGATGCAGGTGACGCTGTTGCTGTGCGACACTTCACCTCGAAGGGACCATCGAAGCGCCGGTCAAACTTGCTCGTCTGCAGGTTGCCTGGTCGCTGTGTTTCCCGTTTGACGAGGTCTCTCACTTCGAAGGGAGCGAAGTCCGGATGACCAGGACGCCAGCGTTGCCGTCTTTCGGCCGATATCAGCGGCACGCTGGCACCGTCTTGTTGCCGCCTCAGCAGGAAGTCGGCTGGAGAGTCGCCCAGCTTGGAGTGCATGGTCCCGTTGTAGGTCGAAAATAGCCCTGGGAAGATACAGGTCCCAGTCAGGTTTGTCAGACAGCATGCTAAGCGCCTGTCCCAGGGTGCAATTCAGCCGCTCCACAGCGCCGTTGCTTTGCGGCCTGTAGGGCGTGGAGCAGGTTAGCTGGATCCCCATTTCTTCAGCACTTCCTGGACCTCAGGACCTAATAACTCGCCACCGTTGTCAGAAGTCGTGCAGGTCTACGCAAGAGAACCGGCAAGACTCGTTGTTACAGCGCGACCGCAGCCGCCGCAGACGTCTTCCGCCTCACTGCCCACTTGGAGAAGTGATCAACAACCACAAGGCAGCCAATGAAGACGCAGAGGGTGCAAGGAAAGATCACTAGATCAGCAGAGGCCAGCTCGAAAGGTGCCCGACTCTCAATACGCTGAACGGGAACAGCTATCCTCTGAGCGGAAGATTTATACAGCCGACACTGACGTCAACAACTACAGACATTAGCTACCACCTTGCGTGATCATGCGATGTCCGGGCGATGCGGCTGTTGACAAGTTGCATGCTGTGCAGGTAAATGAGCGCCTGATGGTCAGTGTTAACCCGGAACGGCACTCCACAGAGGAACGGTTGAACGTCTTCACGCCCATCTGAGAGCTGCAAGCTCCAGGTTCGTGACAGAGTAGTTATGCTGCGATTGAGAGAAGGCCATTGATGCAAACCCGATGAAGCGAGTCTCCCCGTTCTGATCCTGTGTCAAGCAGGCAACAGCGCCCACTTGAGACGCGTCCGTCCACAGGGTGAGCGGCTGCGCGTCTGCACTGAGTCTGGCAAGGCGAGCGTCAATACTTCCTCCATCACCTGCTTCAGTTTCTCGAACGCTTCATTCATCGGTTACGTCCACTTGAGGATGGTTGATCCTGGCTGGCCCGTCAGAGGTTTACTGATGCTGGAATAGTCGCGCACGAACTTCCTCTGGAAGCTGATCACCCCCAGGAACTGTCAGATTGGTGACAGTGCGGGACGCTCCAGACTGCGAACCTTCTCTACGTACTCCAGACCAGAGACCTGCGCAAACCTTGCTCGCTGATGTGTCCGAGAAACGACACTTCTGGCTGGACCCAGTCGCACCTCTTGGCGTTCAACTTGATGCCCTGAGACTCCAGTGCACTGAGGACGTCATCTACAAGCTGGATGTCTCTTCAAAGCTCTTCTCCATCAGAAGTAGTTCGTCTAGGTAGATGACCACGTTGCACCTGGAGAAGCCCTGAAGGACAGTCTTTATCTCTCGCTGAAACGCCGCTGGTGAATTCTTCAAACCGAAAGGGAGCCGTCTGAACCTCCGGTGCTGTCCTGCAGTCGAGAACGACGTATAGTCCTTTGAGAACTCCTCCAGGGGAACTTACTAGTATCCCTTGGCAAGGTCGAGCGTGGTGAGGTACTTCATGCCGTGTGCGCTGTACACAGAATCCGTGACGTCCGCCATCAAGAACTGGGTGGTAACAATCTGGGCGTTGAGGCGTCGGTATTCGACGCACAGGCGCAGCGTCCCGTCTCTCTTCCGAACTGGAACGATGGGTGCCAGGCGCGCAACCAGGATTTTCGTAAGGAGGGGGCACGACCTTCAGGGGCCCCGTCGGAACAACGAGGGGGCCCCACCATTGCCGGACCTAATAAATACTCCACATATTATCAGGGGCAGATCCCAGGGGCCAATGCCCGAAAACCTTAATATTGCCTCCCAAAAATGAAAAACACACAAAAAGGTCGGACGCACCTACAGATACAAAGGGCCTGCACGACAACGCTCCCTGCCCCCCCCTGGTCACACACTTTATTGCTGATAGGCTTGACGGCCTGTTTGTCCCTCACGCTCCCATAACTTTTGAAATACACGCACTGGGATTTGGCCCAAATCCCACCGGCACTGCAATTCGCCCCTGCATATTATGCAATATTACAGGTAGTCGGCAGCGCACTAGAACGAGAAGCCAGCAGGGTGATGTTCCTATATCAACTTCAGCGCAGGTTGCAGTCCTGTGCATGCCTTACGTAAAGGCAGTGAATGACATCCAAATAATATCATTTGCGCGAAACTAGAACCCAGACGCGGGAGTACGGATTGTATAAGAACATTACGCTATAAATCCTAACAAAAATAATTCGTTAACCTTCTCAAGGCGTTGCAGTGGGAGACTCACGGCAGGGCCGACGAGACCGAGAAGCGTGGTATCAACTAATCATTGGCGCTCTATCAAGAGTCTGAAGACCACGCAAAACATGATCTTTAGAGAGCTTAGAGCTCTTCAGAAGGCCCATAAGGGCCACCAGGAATCCCTCTCTGAATGACCAGAAGGCCTCCATTGAGGTTTCAAAAAGCCATATTAAGGGTCAGAGGGGCCTCTGGCTAGACCGAGAGGGGCCCCTGGCGTTCAGAAGGTTCATGAACATGCGACATGGCCGTAACCAGCAGCAGAGGGGGCCCCTAGCAGGGCGGAAGGCCTCCTGGACAGATGAAAGGGGCCTTGAGGTCCGATGGGCGCTACAGATCGGCTTGCGATAGCAGCTAGCGCAGGTCTTACTCAGTATAAGGGCCCCCTGAAGACGAGGCATGGAAAGTTAAAAAGGCCCTACAGTACGTCAGAGGGCCCTTGACCAGAATAGAAGGGTCCCTGGGGGGTCAAGGGCACTGAACATATAATTGGCCTAGCCAGCACGGAGGGCCCAGTGGCCAATGGGCTTGTCACGCCTCCGAAGGGGCCCTTTCAACGCTCGGAAAGGGGCTCTTTTTGAGTCGCCGCCACCCCGGGCGAAATCCTAGCTATACATGACTGCCTCAGAGGGGCCCCACGGACCCGCCTCAGAGGGCAGCATTTCGTAAGGAGGGGCACGGGCCCGTGTGCCCCCCCCCTTTGTTCGCGCCTCTGCATGGGTGCAGACCATGCCGAGTCGCACCTTTCGATGATGCCCAACCGCTCCAGGTCCAGGCACTGGCGCTTGATCTCCTCTGCTACAGGCGGTGACGTTCTCCTGAGCGGGACGTAGATTGGAGTATCGTCCGTCGAGACGATCCTGTGGGCAGTCGGGGATGTGCGGAGAGGATCTGACGCAGACTTGCTGAAGACCGCTGCATGCCGTTGAAACGAATCTTCAACTGCAGCACGCTGCTTCTCGGACAGGCCCGGAATCTCCTCCGCTGACGGCTTTACTTCGTGGCTCTTCACTTCTGAAACAATGAACACTTCATGTCCTTGCTCCAAGTCCTGTTCAGCATCTGCAGCAGTGGCAATGTGACCGAGAACTTCACCCCGACGAATGCGGACAGTCATTCCACCTCGGTTGCAAGCGAGAGCCCTCGGCTGGTTCACCTTCCTGTGAGGTGGCCGTTAGAGGCGCGAGTGTCGCACGCCCTGACCTGTCAGCTGATTGAAGTACACCAGTCGACCGCTACACTATATTATTTTAAAGTACTCTATTAAGTATCAAACATCACGATAGGTATCTCACAAAAAATCATTCTCGGCCATCATAGGGAATGAGGTACTGAAAGAGTATGTTTCTTGTCCAGCATCTCCTTCGTCAGGACTCGGGACGAAGTGGCTGTCTTCGACGCAAAATTTGTGGCTGACAATGCTAACCTAGATGCCACACATGAGCGGAAGCGGGTCCAATACGAGCCCAAAATCAGGAATACGATGGCCGCAACATAGACGTCGACCCCGAGAGTGTCTGGTTTTGCAGCATTACCCTTAACTGGCGTGGTGCGTGGTCGGCCGAACATCTGGACGCGCTTGGTCTTGGCACCCGCAGTCAGGTCTCATCTCCATCCGTCCCCTTGACGGCACCCATTCAATCTGGAAGCTTTTCAGTCGCGTGAGATGTTACGTCTCTGCACGCAAACTTTTGGGCAGGAAACAGGAAAAAACGTGGATGCTGAGCATCGAAGACCCCGGGCTGAAGGAGGCACCAATAGTAGCGGTGACGAGTGGCCACATATCGAGTATGGATCAATGGCGTCTGGATGTAATCATTGACCGGTACCACCAGTGTTTCGCCCAGCCCGAGATCCCCAACACGCTTCAGATGAGGCATATGCTTGCAGGTTTTCGATGGCTGTAGCTGCTTTAACTACACAAAAGCTGACGAGATTCAGAATATGTCATGTCCCTACCTTGTTACAGGAATGACCACGAAACACCAGGCGTTGCGTACCCTTTTGGATAACGGCGACTGGTTCCGTCACTAACAAACAGTCTGCGCCCGACTCAGTCGGCTGGTCGAACTACACCACCTGTGTCGACATGACACCTGAATTTGCATCAGTTCGTGAAACAACGGTGCACATCTGCTGCTACTCCAGTCTCCCCTCGCCAAACCATCATGTCTGACTTCAATTTATGACAGCAACTTCCCGGATCGTGTGTTTTACGAATTCATTGTGATGAAAACCAAACCTGCTACACAACAAACCGGTGGAATGTGTAGCCATTATTATAATTCGTGCAGTGCTTCATGGCGGCCACTACTGTGGATGTTCTGCGAAGGTCTGTATCTAACACGGTGCTGACGGCCACCGGCAAACAAAACACAAACCTGCCGTCCTCACGTTTGTCCCCGGAGACGGGCCCAGGCAGTGATGTGGCTGGAAGAACTCCGTGCGCAAGCAGACTCGCTCTCAGAGATTCTCGCCCCGCGAGGAGAGATCTGACGTCCGACGGCGTTAATCATTGCTATGACCGCGGCCACCCATCGTCGGGCACGGGATTGGGAACCAAGACGGTGGGCGGGGCTCAATGGATCATCGTGGCAACATCATGGCTTGCAGCAGAGATGGCGGCAGTGGGGATCAAGACGCGCTATTCAAGCCACATTGTACAGAGGCGGCAGGGCGGGGATGGCCGTAACCGCATCATCCATCAGCGGCATACAAAACAAACAATCAAACCGGACAACCCGGCAAGACCCGGACAACCACCGTGAAGCCAGAACTCAAGGTGAGTTTGATTCACCAACCTCAGTCCGCTGTTGCCCGGCCGTTGATGCCGGTCGGCCAGCACTTTCTTCATTCGGTCCGTGCGGTTGGGATGTGGCTGGCACCCGTGCGCCGGCCACTTTCTGCGGTGGGCCGCGCCGGCGGCCCCACCGCGAAGTCAGACTTAGACGTCTGTTCCGGCGGGCTGAGGGGACAACGGTCTTGGTTCCCCACTCTGGTCTCCAGCCGACCGAGGCATCCCCGGTGCTCTCTCCTGTCGGGGAGGCGGCCCGGTTCTCGTGCTGGCCGCACTTGGTCCGCCCCAGGAGGGGCGTGATCTGACGCTATTCTCAGCGGAGAGAGAGGGCAGGAGCCCCGAGCGTCACGGGATGAAGAGGAGGTGGCCGTCGCTGCTGACGGCTCTACCGGTGTCGGCTCGGCGAGAGGCGGCCGGCTGGAGTGCCGCTGGCCAACGGGACCAGGAGATCCCGGTCAGTGGTGGCAGGGTCGGTGGTATCGTGGACCAGTGCGGCCCGGCGGTGGGCGGGGCGAGGACAGTCTGCCGGCGGGGGGCTTCAGCGCAGTTTGGCGCGGCTGGATGAACGGCCATAGTTAAGGTCGCACAGACAAGATGTGTATATGTGGCAAACTGTGTTCGTGTAACTATCGTCATATTTCGGTTTTCTGAATAGAGGAAAACTGTCAACAAAAGAAAACAAAACGTTACGATCATTTTTGGCGCTAGTTTGTGGGACGTAGGTTTGCAGCTGATTCTCCGTGTCCACGCGTAATGGGAGCAGGTCGTAACGAGACCAATCGATGGGCAACAAGCCGATCTCGAAAGGATGTTCCGTCACTCGAGACGCGAATTATTCTGTTGCGCAGGACCCAACAAACGTGGATGAATCGAAGAACACCGGGGCTCAGGTGAGGTGATGGGCACCTACCAGTAGTCAAGGAGTATGGAGGAGTGGTGTCAATATAGCCGAGCTGCCTAATGCGATTATGATACTAAATGGCTAGATCTAAATGTGGGTAACTCATAATCTAGACACAGGACTTACCCACACCTACCAGTGTTTCGTGCGACCACAGGCCGAGATCCCGGTTTTGGTGCCTATGACATAGCTTGAGATGAAGGAATTAATGATTGTCCAGGTTTTAACGATGAAGCTGTATGCTTGCTTGTATGGACTTAACTACAACAAGCTGACCGAGCAAATAGATTACAGCATATTGTCAAGTTAGACCACCTACCCCGTTAGTTCAGGGCAAGGAAAAGTGACCACGATGGAGATCGAGCAGGCGTTGCGCCTATAACCATCTTAATATTTTGTGGATGAACGTAGTCGAGACTGGTTCCGTTCACTAAAACAACACGAAGTTCCGATGTCGCCCGTAGTCATGGTCGGACGTGGAGTCGAACATCAGAGCGCTAATCTATGCGAGAGTTTCGACATAGACCCTGAAGTGCCGTTCGACTTGGACGAAGCGTCTAGTAACGTTTTTCCGGCAACCGGATAGTCATTCTAAAGCGAGTTACATTGACCTAGCAACTTAAGTCCCCGGTAACCGTACAGGTGCGATAGCGTGCTCCCGATTAACGGTTCGGACATCCGAGATGCGCAACTTCGCGGCGTGTATGATGTTGGAGAACTAAGGGCATAGTCAGTGTGCCCCCGACGGCCGCAGCGCCCGAGCTGCCCCCACCGCCCGCGCCACGTTCTACGAGACGGTGCCAGCCATGGAGGCGCCCGGCAACATTGGTGCAGGAAGCGGCCGGTTACCGAAGTGCGGTACATGACAGCGCACCATGGTCCGGGGCTCACTTGTACTTACGTGGTTTACGTTCCCGGAATGACTGACTGAAGCCCTTGGGCACAGACCGCGACAGGTACCAGTCGCCGCGTTTAGCTTAGCCTTAAAATGAGTGGCCTGACAGAGAGTAAGCGACTGGGTTGCCATCCTTCTGGTCATATTGCCCTTGGTTACCACATAGCAGTCCAAGTAGCCTGGCGAACATGACATAACTGTGTGCTGAATCTACAGTCATTTGCGTCATTTGTTCAGCTAATGGCGAGGTGCCAGGGCACGCACTTCGTCGGGAACAACACCCACTGCAACTAAGAAAGATGCCTAGATATATTTGTTGCCTCGCTTTCACTAAAATATACTGAAACGCACGAGAGGTTGGTGCGGACCGTTAATTGGGAGCGAATGAAGGAATAACTTTACTAGCGACGCGATGGGGGAGCGGGGGTACTAAGCACTGTAGTAAAAATCGTTCGTGCCGTGTTATAACTGCGCGCGGTTCACTGATCCGTATAAATGCAGTTCGCTATTCGACTCACGCGCTCTCGCGATTCCGGCATAGGTTTCGCATCAGTGCGCGGGTGCACCGAATGGCGGGGGACCTACGTGGCCAGTCAGCGAACTCGCGCTTGACCACCCTGCTAGACATAACGCAGGTCCTGAACTCGAGATCGAGCGTGGCTGTCGTGGCCTGCGAGCGGTGGTTACGGGAGATTGTAACTACAAATGTAATTTTTATTTTTTATATTGCATTTCCGTTTGTAGCGAGTTGCCCGTTAGATGGCTGTCGAGTGTAAGGCATCAGCCCCTGACCATGGTCGCTCGAGAATTGAATACACCCAGCTCGAACCGCACGTTTTCTGTCTTTTTTCACATGCTTTTAAGTTATCTGCCTTCAAAAGTTTGCGTTCATGCATGCAAGACGTAACATAGTCACTTTCCACGCGACTGGAAAAGCTTTTCCAGCTTGAATTGGAGTTGCGCTCCTGATCAAAGGTGAGCGAAAGCAATTCGGAGAGACGACCCAAGTGAACTGCGGTAGTTACCACAAGAATCAACTTCACACTTGCTGGAGAACGTCCACAAGGTATGTGAGGTAACTCTGGCAGAAACGAGTGACTCGCACCTGTTATTGTCCAGCATCTCCTCGTCAGGACTCGGGACGAAGTGACCGTATTCGACGCAAAATTTGTGACCGACATTACTAACTTAGATGCCACACATGAGCAGTAGCGGGTCTAATACGAGCCCAAAATTAGGAGGTACGATGGCTGCACCATGGGCGTCGACCTAGAGAGGGTCTGGTTTGGCAGCATTACCCTCAACTCGCGTCGCGTTGTCGGCAAGGTCGACCGACCATCTGGACGCGCTTGGTTTTGGCACCCGCAATCAAGTCTCGTCTCCATCCGGCCCCTTGACAGCACCCATTAAACCTGGAAGCTCTTCAGTCGCGTGAGATGTTACGTCTCTGCACGCAAACTTTTGGGGCAGGAAACGGGACAAAACGTAGATGCTGAACATCGAAGACCCCGGGCTGAAGGAGGCACCAATAGAAGCGGTGAAGAGTGGTCACATTTCGAGTATGGATCAATGGCGTCTGGATGTAATCATTGACCGGTGCCACCAGTGTTTCGCTATGCCCGAGATCCCCAACACGCTTCAGATAAGGCATATGCCTGCGGGTTTTCGATGGCTGTAGCTGCTTTAACTACACAAAAGCTGACGAGATTCAGCATATGTCATGTCCCTACCTTGTTACAGGAATGACCACGAAACACCCAGGCGTTTGCGTACCCTCTGGATACGGCGACTGGTTCCGTCACTACAACGTCGCGCCCGACTCAGTCGCTGTCGATACTACACCACCTGTGTCGACATGACACCTGAATTTGCATCAGATCGTGAACAACGTGCACATCTGCTGCTTCTTAGTCTCCCTCGCCGCCATCATAGTCTGACTCATCAATTTATGATCAGCAGCCTTGTCGATAGTGTGTTACGAGGTCATCGTGGATGACATCAAACTGCTACACAGCAAACCGGTTTAATGTGTAGCCATACATATAATCGTGCAGTACTTCATGGTGGCCAACTAATTGAGGATCTTCTGCGAAGGTCTGTATCTGCACACGATGACAAACCGATGACAAACTAGAACACAGTATACCTTAAAAATAATGAGAGCAGAGTCAGCGGCCGGACCTGAAGAAATCCCCAATCAGCAACTCCGTGCCCGTCTCTGGCAATCCAAATAAGCCCGTGATTGCTGATCAAGAGTGCCAGCGAGCATGAAGCGAACGAGAACGGTATTTATCCCAAGGAATGTCCGAGAACGCTGCGATGTCGGATAGGTTTAGGCTAATAATAATCACGTCCATAGCAGTACAACTATTGACCAAGATCCTGGCCAGGAGTATCACAGACAGCTGTCTGTCCCCTAAAGCCCGTACAAAAGGCCTTTCTGCCGGCAGATGGTGTTACAGAAAACGCACTCCCGCTGGAGGCGAGAATCCAAACCGTGAAGGAACGCTTCGAGCCAATAGCGATTGCTTGGCTCGACGTCGCAAAGGCGTTCGACAGCGTAGCGCACGAATACATAGCAAGAGCTATAACCAGGAGCCGCGGCCAGGATCGGCAAGCCAGAGCTTGCTGTGGAGCTGATCAACGAGATGCACCAGGGAGCGACCACCAACGTCTGGAGTGAAGCCAGGATCCGCGTGACGAGGTGTACATTTGGGACAATGACATGGTGTTACAGAAAACGCACTCCTGGTGGAAGCGATTTACATTTTTTTTAAATTAATTTAAGGTTCTTCGGCCGATTCAGACTTTTGCGTTCCTGTAATAAGTCACTTGTATTTAAATATGTCTAAAGTTGCGTTCATAGGCGAATGTCGAATATTTCTGCTTGTTCAAATAAATGAAAAGTAGCCGTAACGATGTGGGTGTTTATTACTTTTGTGCAGGGCTGCGGAGTCGAGCAGTCTTCAGGTGACTCCGACTCCGACTCCGACTCCATCCCTCCGGAGTCGACTCCGACTCCGACTCCGACTCCGGGATCGACTCTGACCTTTGACCCGCGCTCGGGTGGGTCTCTAAAACAACTTCGCCCCAATAGGGGTCAAAACGACCCCACTAACTCGAAAATGAAAAGGACTAGGAAGACTCGAAAAAGGCGTCGAAAGCTCTCAACAAAAGCAATCTGAGTCATTTCGATATTTTTGCAGGACGGGGGGAGGGCTCAGGTCAATATTGAGGTCACCAGAGATTATCAAATGACAACATTTCAAATGTTAGAACATTGCTCCACAAAAACCCGAATATCTCTGAAGCTATGGTGGCTAGGAGCCAAAAAGGAAACTCTTGATAAACGCAATCGCCTTCGGTGCCCTTTAATTTTAACTCGTGTCAATAGATTAGGCTCCAGAGGTCACCAAAGCAAAGCTATAAGTTAACTAATGAAGATGGGATAACAGAATAAATGTCATTATGTTTTTCTCGTCAAGACGCTTCGAACCCACAATCATGATGGTCGGATTTGGTCTTGTTCAAAATTTTACCTCTGGTCAAGGTCATTTAGTGACCCAGGTAGGTCATACCGCATGTGGGGAGACGCATCTCGACTCTATAATGTCTATCTCTTTTCCATCATGAGTTCTTGGAAAAAAGTGCTGGTGACCTCAGATGACCTCAGCTGATATTGCAGTGGTTACTAAGCAACAATTGCACATGGGCCATCATGAATGGCTAACAAATTTGGTCCTGAACGAATTGACCTGATGTAATGCATATCTTTTGAATAGGAAGCTCTTCTACATTTACCCATTGACCTATAGGCAATGATGCCACGAAAATGATCTGACTTTATATCACCGATTTTACAATCGATATGCTTATACAATTTGTAGGCAACCTATTTCTTGATAACATCCTTTGAATTTTAAATCATTTGGGCAAAACCTGTAGCTTTATCACAACACGAATATTTTTGGAGGTAAGGTCACCTTTGAACTAGCCTGAGACGACCAGAAGCTTAACATTTATCACAACGTGGGGATGGGTGGATCTAGAAGGGGGCAAGGAGCCATGCCCCTCCGCTCCCCAAACAATTCGAAAATGGTGCAAATTTGACACATATCCTGTGGTAAAGAAAATCTAGACATCTTTTTCAAAGGAGAGTTTGTTTTAAATCGTTTACTGATGCATAGGCAAATGAAATCTGATGAGTTTTCAGAATTGTGCGAGACTTTTTGGGATTTGACCCCCCCCCCCAAACTGACCCAACCAACCCGTTCTGGATCCGACCCGGATGTGGTAATTGATTTCGCCTACAGTTACGCTAAGTTTATCGCCGCTGCGCGCTGTTTGTTTTCCCGAATATTTATCAAAAACCTTTCAGTTTGATGGGGATAAAAGTAATTACCTCCATGTCAAGGCGAAGGTTAATAATTCTTCGTTCTTAGCTTTTGCCGCAGATATAGTAAGAACATTTACTTGCACAAAATCATTCGCTTCAAGGAAAAACAAAGATTGGCGCTCCATTATGGAAAAGACGGTTTTAGTGAAAAAATATACAGTTATTTTATCACTTTCTATTTTTTACAATTCTTGAAGCCAAAAAGTGATTGGGTATTGTGACACTGGCCCATGATGATTAATAATATTCAAGCAATATATGAGTCAATACAGTTTTTGAATGAGACATGCTTAACTCTCCTGCGCAAACTACACGTCGCTTATAAACCGTTCTATTTTTACACCGAATTTGCATCCGACGACAAAACCACGGTTCTATCAAGTTTATTGTAGTACACACCTCATTATTGAAAATTGGTACATAACAAAAGAATCGAAGGAAGGCAAATTATAGAATCATTAACTTTTTTAGTCATCGCCTACGGAGGTCCACTAAAAATCCTATAAAACGCACATGTAAAATATCTTGCCCAAACGCTGTTCATAACTGACAGCCAGAGTCAGAGTCGGTAAAATTTTACCGACACCGACTCCGACTCCGACACCGGCCAAAATAACCGACTCCGACCGACTCCGACTCCCACTCCGACCCCGACTCCACAGCCCTCCTTTTGTGTATGGATGTAATGCATGGAAGATGGTTTGCCTTCGGGTATAAATGTCGAACGAAGGAAATGAGATGATTACAGTTTTCGTGTATGTCTAGTCTATATATATAAATTTGTATATAGTATATTCTATATAATGTTATCTGTCTACTATATGCTATGTACTCAACTGCATACTATATTATATATTCTATATGTTTCTACCTATATCTAGCAGAGAGACTAGTAGGTAAATGGTGGACTCCGTGTCATGTGATTTATTGAAATATGTATCTACTGGAGGAGCATATTATCGAGTCGGAAGGCCTTTCTTGCTATATGCTGTGTAACTTGGAATAGATGCCGCTCGAGCCCGACCCAATGCTACTCGTATAGCGGGACGTGTCGGCCGCTCCTGACTTGGGGTATTTTCAGAACATTTTTTTATCGGGGTCAGCTTATCACTATATTCCCGGAGATAGATGCCGGGGAGGTGGTGAGGAGGGGCCTGAGCTGGGGTTGGACCCCCATGGGACCCCCTCCACTCGGAGGCAGGGGATTTGATCCGGGAGCCTATCCCCGGAACCGGACCCCGGAATCGAACCCGGGCCGCCGCGTGGTAGTTCGAGTACATACCACGGAGCTACCGGCTCACCCTTTCAGAACACTGTGGGGTTTGGGGTGAGGGTTTGACTTCGATACCGACAGTCAGGTCGGCACGGCCCGGCCGCGTGCAACTGTCCTGCCGCTGGTCTGTCTGGACCGAGCCCAAACTATCCATAGCCTGCGGCGTGGGCCTGTCACTCGCCGGGCCGAGTGCGACGCACCTGGGTCACGTGGCTCCCAGCAGTATATGATATATATATATATATATAATATATAGATATAAATGTAGTAATATACAGGGTGTCCCACAATTGAGTCACACCCCTCCATGAGCTGTTAATTTCCCAGTTCGGGCACCGCGAATGGTAATTTCGACAGGGACGGGCCCTCAGGGCTTCATTGCGAGTCCACTGGTCACGTAGACCCCGTCTGACCGACGTGAACGGCCCGCCATGGAGAGTGGCCGGGGTCCTTCTCCGGATTGGCACCCCAGCGCGCGGGACCAGGTTGTCCAGCATGGTCAAAGAATAGTCTTTGTCGGCCGCTGCGGGCTGTCGGCAAGGTGAACAGCGGAATGGCCATGGTCAGGTTTGCCGGGAAGCTGGGGCAGTCACTCGTCACACCATCTGCGCTGGCTGTTCTCACGACAGAGGCGGACAGACCCTGGATAACCGAACGGGGCGACGGGAGGAGAGCTCTGTCATCCTGTGGGCCTAAACGTAATGCCGCCAATGGGCGCTGAAGAGAGGGCCAGGTTTAACAATAAAAACTGGCGCGGACCGCTGGAGCGGTCAGCGGTCACTGGGTATCCTATACTATCCAAGTCGACGGTGCACGAGATACCTTGAGAAAATTCCCGGCCGCTAAAACCCATCAAAAACCCGCCGCAGCCAAGCCTGACAGGAGTCCGGCAGAAGCCGGCAATATGCTGGAAGTTCGCCATGGCGAGGCTGCGGGACTGGACCGTCCAGACTGGAGACGGGTTCTGGTTCACCGACGAGTCTCTGATTGTAACTCCTGCACCCACCCAACCAGCAAAAAGACCAAGTTTCATCCCGCCGCTCACCATGTCGACAGCCCGGCAGCAGGCCGACAAAGACTGTTCTTTGACCATGCTGCACATGGTCCGCGCGCGCTGGGTGCCAATCCGGAAAGGACCCCGGCAACCTCCGGGCGGGCCGTGTCACGTTCGGTCAGGCGGGTCACGTGACCAGTGGACTCGCAATGAAGCCCCGATGGCTGGTTCTGACGAAATCCCACTTGCAGTTGCGCAAACAGGGGAAAAATGTAGCCGTGGAAGGGTGTGACATCAATTGTGGGACACCCTGTATATATAATATATAGTTATTATATATATATTATATAATATATATATATTATATATATATAATATATACATATATAGATAGGACATATTACATAACACATATATATATAGCAATGAGTAGGATCAAGTTGTGCGTTTGCCATGGCTCCGTCAGCCTCGTTCAAACTTGAACATACTGACTATGTTACCATATCAACTAGTTCTTGTATGCTTTTTGGAATAACTCTTGGAAATTATAGAGTTTTAACTTCATATATAGTAAGCCTATTCGAAGCCTATATGGTAGCCTCATTCGAAAATATTTTTAGTCCTATTTAATACAATTTTGTGTTCATTGGAGTAAAAATAATATTTCAACTTAATTAAAGTATAAATGTTTTTTAACATTGTCATAATAACTATTTTATCGATAAAACATAATTAGTCAGCTGTAACATAGTTTACATTTAGGGCGCACAATTTTGAATCACCTGCGTCTTCTGCGTCGGAGTATCGACGCACTAACAGCTGAATTTTTGCAGCAGCTCGCCTGGTGGGACCGCTAGTGAGTCAGGGTGTTTTGACGTCGCAGACAAATTGTTATTGATGTATTTATAATTAAATAAATAAATAAGTATTTTGCGTAATAATTTGTAGATAAATTTACTGTAATTGTATTCTTGTGACGTCAAAACTCACTTGCTCACTAGCGGTCCCTGGCTGCCAACTGCTGCGGGAAATACACATTTAAAGGTAAATAATCCACCTTTTCCCACTTAAATGTAGTTATCACTTGAATTCGACAGACGAGAACAAAATATATTGTTAATTCCTCACATTTTGCATACCAACTTTTCCTTAAAAAGATATTGCAATTCAAAGTTGGTAAGCGTTTCACGCTTTAAACGACTGGTACATGCAAGGTGCTACCAAGTATTTTTGTCCTCATCAAACTGCAGACTTTTCCAGTATTTTTTGTTTCGTA
>VOPJ01014960.1:0-16513 GCA_014673585.1 Semibalanus balanoides | reverse complement strand
AACCCTCGCCCTACCCTCGGGGATCGTTTCTCACCTTCGCCGTACAAGTTTTCTCACCTTCGCCGTACTGTTAACTTCCATACCAAGCAACGTAGAGCAACGCGGTAAAAAACAGAATGCTGCCTGTCATGTAAGGAATCTAACGTTGTATATTTTTTCAGGCCAACGGGTGACCTTCCAGGTAAAGTGAAAGATTTAAAATTTACCAAGTCCAAAAAAGGTGATTTTGCTCAGATCGTCGTAATTATAAAAGTCATGCAAATAAAATGATTTGGTTAGCGTCAAGTCGTTGGTCTTTGAATTAGCTAGCTGACCATATATCGATTTTTAGGTCTGGGTTAGTTAATGACCTCTTAGGAACGAAAATCGTCACGATAGATCAAAATTGCTATAGGAGATTGGCATTATGTAGCAGCCTCGACTCGATCATGTCCGAAAAAAACGTCATGAAACCTCAAACTAAGAAAATGATAAATGCAAATACAAATGCATATTCGCGGACCAGTTTTGTCTAAGCAAAAACAAAAAGGATTTATTTAAATAAGTGGTAAGTAAGTAAGTGGTAAAAAAGTAAAAAGGTAAATTTGAAAAATGACGTTTTGAGTTTCTTACACTTCGAAAGCTATCTTTCAGTCAAAATAAGAGATATTGCTTTGACGTTTTGTTTGAGTACCGTCCATAATAAGTTCTTTCACATATATTCCGGGTTTTGATCATCATTGAAAATTTTGATTTAGGAAACATTTCGAAATCGGACCGAAATCGGCCAAAAATACACATTCCATGATATAGAAGGAAATCTAAGCAACTTTTATTTAATACATTTTGCTTTAAATCAGCTAACAATGCATAAGTGAGCGAAATCCGATAAGTTTTCAGAATCGCGTGATACTTTTTGGAATTTCCCCTCCCCCCAACTCCCGTTATGGATCCGTAGCTGACTGGACCTAATATAGGTTCAGCTTGTTAAAGTATCTGATACAGTATAATTATAAGGAAAAATAACCCCTAGAATATTGTTGCATTAATATCGTATATATTTTGCATATAGTCACCTTTTGTAACCTGACCGAATTGACCTTGAACCTTTGCCTACAATTTTATTTTGGCTTATATGGGAAATGCATTATACCTTTGAAAGCACTTTGTGTGATAATAGTCGCAATGGCTTTGGATGGAAACTTGGAAAGTATGTCCCCCCCCCCCCCAAAAAAAAAAAAAAAATACCTTCGACCTGACCCTGACCTGACATGTGCTCTTATTGATAAAATTAAGCTTCGCGTACGTTTTAGATGCGTCTCATTGGGAGCTTTCTATTGCCGCCTTGCGTGTCTCGCTGCGGTTATTGGTTCGGAAGATAACGAGGAGGACATAATATGCCCCCCTCCGTGTTTTTGGCTGAACAGCCCAGTGGGGGTGCGTGTATTTTGGTTTTCCGCATTCTAATTTCCACCAGGTAGTAATTAGGGAAACGTAATTCAGTCAAAAATGTAGATATTGGTTTGAAATTTGTTTTGGTATTGTCTGTTCTTCGTTTTCCAATATATGGCAGGGTTTCGGATTCATGACCTATTTCGCGGACACGGATGTAAAAAAAAGATACACGCGCCAGTTTTTAACCAATCTTGACAAACTTGACGTCAAAATGTTGGAATGTATGTGGACTTTCATTTGACATCCTCAAAATTTGTATATATTTACTCTGAGTATGAACAATTCAGCGTAAAAGACGCAAAAATGAGCAAAAAACGCGTTTTTCAGGGTAAAAAATATTTGGTCGCCCAGCTTCGAAGAGCCGTAGCACTACAACTATACCCTTGCCGGAGTTCGTACTATGCTCATTCTCTTGTTAATTCAATTTACTTTCAGATCTTATCGGTTTAATTACTTCCTCGCATTTTGTTTAGACGCTGCGTTGGATCTTAGCCGAACCGACCAGAGTAAAAACTGTATTCAAATAAGCCAATTTAGTAACCATTTCCCATAAAACACTCCTTCTACAACACTTATCGGGGTTAAAAATAACTTCTGTCAAACTTCTGCAAGCTATATTGGTGGTGCAATGAATGGTTTCGTGCTCGCGTGTTGTTGTCGACATTAACTTGTAAAAAATCACTCTCGTGTTAAGAAAATATATATAAAACTCGGTAAGTCGACTAGAAAACCAATAGCTATTGTACCTGAACATCCTATCTACATAACCTATTGTTTTTCCTGCCGAAATAACGCCTTTGGCAAAAACTGTGGGTTTTTAACAAGGCAACCGCGCGAAGACAAGAAGTGATTAGGGATAAACCTTCACGGGATGGAAAAATAGTTGATGCCTTGCTATTTTCGATTCCAGAATCGACTTCCTCATGAAAAACTGGCCCGGACAGATTGTTTTGATAGTGAAACACAAAAGCAGATCCTTGTAAGCCGTCGATGGGCAAAATATTGGAGATAGGCTTTTTCTCTAAATATTTTATTCCTATTTTTTAATTTCGAAAAATAATGGTCACCAGCACGTATTTGATGATAACTTAGCACGTAATTGTGCTAGAGAGCTTATCTGAACAGCATTATATTTGCCTCGTCGAGCCACATTTGTTTGAGGAAAATATGTTTTGGGGGTTATCCATGGGCCGTAGCTTCACGCTGTTAAATTTTCTGTCCCGTTTGTTCAATGGCTTTAAAGTTATAGCCTTAGGCATCTTTTCGGTGTTGCGTAAGCCTCGATTTTTTCAGTTTGCGAAATCTTCCATCTAAAATATAAATCATATGAGTCGTATAACCTATATATCATAACAATCATACTGGGGGGTGTTCAAACATCCCCCCCCCAGTCGGGCGAAGGAAATGCAGAGGCCCAGTGGGGCGCGGGTTAATGTTTTTTTTTCATTTTAAAACGCAATTTTAAGTAAAATCATGTTTTTGTGACCTTGAGGTCAAGAAGCAGCTTCCCAGGGGTCATGTCATGCTCAGCAAGGCAAATATAGTTCTGTTCAGTTACGCTCTCTAGCACTTTTACGTGCAAAGTTATTATTAAATACGTGCTGGTGGTCATTATTTTTCCTAATTCAAAAATATAAATAAATTATTTGGAAAAAATTGTATCTCCTATATTTTTAACATCGAAGGCTTATATATTGAAGTCGATGTTTGGCAAATTTTTTTTTTAGTTGACAAACATTAACCCGCGCCCCGCGGGGGGGCATATTCTGGCCCCCCTCCCGGATTTTCTCAATAACTCAAAAAACCATGGCAGGTACGACGTGAAACTTTCAGCTACCTTTATCCCACATCAATTTCACATCTTCTCCAAAATTTTTGAGAAAATTGAAAAATAAACTTTGGAAAAATATTTTGATGACGTTTCATGTCATGCCATTTTTGGTGGAAAAACGAATGAATGTTTTGAAAATTCGTATAAAATGGAGTTGTAAAGCAATTCAAAAAATAAAAAACACCAAAAGGTGGGAAAATTGCGATTGGCTTCAAAATGGCTATGCTCAGATTTTTGCAAAATTTCGATTTTGACCCCAAAAAATCAAAAAAAAATCAGAAAAAATCTCACAAAACAAAAAAAATCAAAAATATTAAAAAAAAAAAAACGGAAATATATGTAAGAAGACCTAAGTATAACAAAACCAAACCAAATTCAAAGCAAATATCTGAATTTTGACTGACTTATGACTTCGCCTAGTGTAAAGTAACTTCATAGGACAGTCATTTTTGCAATAGCTTTTTTTTGATTTTTTTGACCACGCATAGAGACAAATAAATATCACAGCTGTTTTTCTTGAGACAAAAACTGACAAAATAAAAATGTACTTTTTGTTAAAAAAAAAAATTTCATCTTACAATTTGACCTCATATGACCTGACTTTGACCTCATATGACCTTTCACGGTGTCAGATTGTCAAAACGCTTATATTATCGAATAACACGTGTAAAGGGAACCCATAAAACCATATGTCGGCATCGACTATTCGTAAACCTCTTGCCTAATCAGTGACTTTATGTGAACCCGATATTGACCTTTGACCTTGCTTAAAATTTCACTTTTGCTTAAATGCAGGAGTTCATTATTACCTGTTTGAGAGCAACTTTGTGCTCATATAATTACAATCTAAGGCTTTTGGATGAAAATAATGTGCCCAAAAAGCCAAAATATCTCCATTTTGACTTATTTACCTGACCTTGACCTACATTGACCTTATTTCGAAAACTTCACGATATGCTGTGGTGCGTTATCAATGAACCTATTCGATTGCCGTATTACGCGTCTCGCTACGTCATTGGTTCAGAAGATAACGAGGGGGGCAGAATACTGCCCCCCCCAGCGTGGGCCGCGTGTTCGGCTGATACCCCAGCGGGGGCGCGGGTTACAAAACGTGTTTTTACTTAAAATCGCGTTTAAAAATCCCAAAACTCAAAAAAATGCCACAATAAATATATGGCTTATAGGTAGATTCTTATTCATGTAATGTTTAAGACCCTGCAATTATATGGGAAATATCGCCCCCCAGCTGAAAATGGAAGGTTTGAGCAAGAAATCGAATAATGCCTGAGGCGTTATCTCTTATTATAAAACTAAAGAAACACTTTGACGGATGGGCTGAAAATTTCACAGCGTGGAATTACGGGCCCAGATAACCCCTAACCGCAGTTTAAGGTAAAATCTGAGATGTGGGTGTTGATGGCTTGGTCAATCTGTCATGGGAATGCCCCAACTGCATGAGTGCTGAATCACTTATATACTTGTGGGCCGGGTCATAGGAGCCTTAGGTAATTAGGTATTGATAGAATCTGGTGGTACCACTCGATTCAGCGCAGCGAGTTATATTGTATAATGTGTATGTTACAGTTAGTATGAGAAATCCGTTAGTATGCAAACTAACTAGTTAGTTTGCGAACTAACTGACTGTCCAGTTAGTATGCAAACCGTTAACTGACCGGCCAGCAAGTTTGCAAACAAACTTTTTTTGCAACAAAACTAGTTAGTTTGCAAACTAACTAGCTTATATGCGAAATTGACGATGTATTTCGCGATGTACCTAATACCTAACCAGTGACAAATGTTTTTTTGATCGATGCTCTGTCATATCGCTTGGCTTATTCCGCGTCCCGGTTAGGGCATCCCGGATTCGAACCACTGCTTCCGCATTGGATGACCTCCGCCTGCGATCTGTGGCAGTGGTCGCACTCAAGGTCAGGTCGAGGTGATGTCTGCAGCAGTGAATGGGTTTAACCGTGTAAAAGGCATGCCGGATACCTTAAACGTTCAACTCTTATTGCTGTCGGCCAATAGCAAACGCCTGATCGGACGGTAGTGAACAGGAGGCCCTGGAGAATAGGTACAGCTGTACAATTGCTACACTGTAAGCCGAGTCATGACCAAGCAATCATTCATTTTTTTGTTAATAAAGACAAAAATGTCAAATATTACCTAAAAATAAAATTCCCGTTACGCTTTTTGATAAATTAGATGCCATCCATATTTTCATCTCTAAAGTTGGTGCAAAAGTTGCGTGACGTAGCCAATGGGGGAGGGGTCATAGGGGCCATTGCCCCCCCCCCCCCCCCGAGCCAAAAAATCCACATAGATAGAATGGGTATTCTCTTGACGACCCGCCCACTAGCTGGATCCACGGAGGGGCAACCAGACCATGCCCCCCCCCCCCAACAGCCTTAAGTTGGGAGCCAACATGTCTTTTACCTCTCCCCTCAACGTTAATCATTTATTGTAAAAATTGTCTTTGCAGCAGTCAAAATCCAGCTATTCACAGTTAAAAACTGGAAATTTTCGCGCCGCTTCGCGGCATGACACGAGTTTTGCAATAAGCAATTGCTTATATAAATTTGGAAAATAAAATGGGAAAATGAATCCCATGAAGTGCCTGGCAGAGGCTCACCTATAGGAGAGACTCTGCCAGGCATTTCTCGGGCCAGCCTAAGGCTCTATAACAGCCTAAAGGCTGGCCCCAGGACCCACTCCCTTCATAAGGCCCCAGGTCTTGACCTAGAGGTCATCATCCTGATCCAAGGCTCTGTAACAGATCATGACCTTGGAGCTGACCATCATTCACTGCAGTGGCGGATCCAAAAAATCTTCAAGGAGGGGGCCATCACTTGCGGTGGTTCCCCTACCTATACCCAATTATGAAAACTCGACGAATTTGGTCCACTATATTTTGAGGGTGCCCCTGTTTGATTTAATTTCTTTTTACTTATAAAATGTGTTTTGTTATGTGCCCCTCAGGCTAAAAGAGGTCTTCTCTCTCAGGTCAACAGCTAGGGCCCCACAGCCGGCCAGAGTGTCCCCTCAGGGCTCAGGCGGCCAGAGTGCCCCCTCAGACGGCCAGAGTTCCCCTCAGATCAACAGAAAGCCCCATCAGCCGGCCAAAGTGCCCCTCAGGCGGCCATGGTGCCCATCAGGTGGCCAGGGTGCCCAGGGGCGGATCCAAGGGGGGCCAATCCGGCCATGCCCCCCCAAAGCGAAAAAGGGTGGGGCCAACATATCTTTTGGCCCCCCCCCCCAAAAGGACCATCAAGTGAAACCACATGTTCAATACGGACTGATTGGTACTAGGGTAAATAATTGGTATTAAACATGTGAGTCTGGTACCGAGGAAAGATAACTATTTATCGGTGAAATGAGAGCTTTGAAGCAGTCAAAATCCACCATTCGCACAATACCAAAACTGGAAAAAAGTTTCGGCGCTTCGCGGAACACACAAGTTTTCAGCAATTGCTACACAAATTAAAGGAAAATGGAAAAAAAATAATTTCATTAGAGTGTATGACAGAGCTCCCTTGGACGGTAATTCCTGGCCCCAGGGCCCACTTCATTACAATATAACCCTCGCCTTACCGTTTTCCATCTCGCCGAACGAGCGGGGGGGCTAACAGGAATTCCCTGTTAACTTCAAACCAAGCATCATAGAGCAACGCGATAAGAACCAAGCAATGTTGCCGTCATGTGAGGAAATCTAACGGTATGCAATTTTTAGGATTTCAGTCATTGGATGAACTTTGCAGGTCAAGTGAATGACCCCCGACTCGATCACGTCAGAATAGTGTTTTTTTTTCCTCCGGTCAGAAAACGGCTCAAATAGAAATTAATAAATGTAATAAAAGCTTGGCCCTGACGCAGTTTTGTCTTAAAAATACAGAAAATGTATTTTATTGTCGGTTTTCGTGGTCAAAATAAGTCCAAAAAAAGTGATTAAAAATTGACTTCATGAGTTTCGTACACTTAGGACCATCACCCCCCCCACAATCACAAATAGTTTATTGCAAGTGCATTGCTTTACAATTTGGTTTGGGTATTTCCACATATATTAGTTCTCTCACTTCGGGGGGATTTTTGTTTCTCAAAATCATTTGACAATTTTTTTTTGTATTCCCCCATTTTTCAGTTTTTAGGGTTAGAAACCAAAGTTCGAAATCCCGAGTTTGCCTTCCTATTTAAAATGACATTTTCGATCTTTGTCGCTTTCTGTAGCAATTTGCTGCAAATCTCTATTTTCTACGATTCTTACAATATAGTTAACCGTACTTTTCACCACTTAATCCCGTCACTAGAACGTCATTTTCTTCCCAAATGACCGAACCAATTCAGTGAAAATTTTGCCGCATACGTATAATATTTGTCAACTAGCTAGTGAAATTTCCAGCAAGATTGCGCCGCATGAGTGAAAAGTTTGATTTCAGAAAAACATTCAGGAGCCCCCGGAGGCGAGAGTTTAATCAAGCTGGCACAAGTTCAAGCATGCCTGCGCGAGTTCCGAAAAAGGCGACGCGAACGATTTGACGCGGACATCGGCCCCCTAAAACACCTAAATTACCTAACATCAAACCAAATGCGTATTATAACATGCAATCCACAATAGAGAAATGTTGCAAAGGCATGCACGCAACAAAAACGGATAACGTTTTTTCGTCATCATGCTGACCCCCCTCAAAATTATCGGTGACGCCTGCGAGTGGTATGAGATAAAACTTATTTATGGAGTTACTACTGTGTATTTGCTACGGAAATGGTTTCTGTGTGTTATAAAAGTGATT
Organism: Semibalanus balanoides; assembly: GCA_014673585.1. Classification (NCBI taxonomy): domain Eukaryota; kingdom Metazoa; phylum Arthropoda; class Thecostraca; order Balanomorpha; family Balanidae; genus Semibalanus; species Semibalanus balanoides. The sequence continues at coordinate 8,461 of VOPJ01014960.1, read as the reverse complement.
TCCCCGATGTTTTACCCCAAAAAAGGCGAAAAAAATGCTGATTTTTTTCACCGATTTTTTTCTTCCGAAAAGTATTTAAAAAAGTCCCAAAAAACAGAAAAAAATGTATTTTTCGGGGAAAAAAATTAGTATTTTTATCTAATGCCAAATTAAGGTGAAAGCCAAACCAGTGAAAAAATGGGGGTTACCTTTTTGCCGGAAAAATTGGCCCCCAAAACCGAGGGTTGGATCCCGCGCCCTGAGTGTGCCGGCCCGTCAGGGCGCAGAGAGGGTCCCCTCAGGCGGCAAAGAGGGTCCCCTCAGGCGGCAAGAGGGTCCCTCAGGCGGCAAGAGGGTCCCCTCAGCGGCAAGAGGGTCCCCTCAGACGGCCAAGAGGTCCCACTCAGGTCAACAGAGGGCTCCCTCAGCCGGCCAGAGTGCCCCCTCGCGGCAGAGTGCCCCCTCAGGCGGCCAGAGTTGCCCCCCCCAGCGGCCAGAGTCGCCCCCCTCAGGCGGCCAGAATGCCCCCTCAAGTGCACTGGGGATCCAGAAAATTTGTGATTGTTGACAGTTGGGGGGGGGCAAATCCCAAAAAATTATCGCATAATTTCTGAAAAATCATCGGATTTTCGCTTGCTTAATGTATCGAATAACGGATTAAAACAAACTTTCTCTAGTAAAAGTTGCTTAGTTTTACGACAAACTCAGGAAATGTGTCAAATTTGCGCCGATTTTTGGTGGTTTGGGGAGGGGGGCCATGGCCCCTTTGGCCCCCCTGGATCCGCCCTTGCTCAGGTGGCCAGAGTGCCCCCTCAGGACGGCTCCGGGCTCAGGTGGCCAGACCCAGCCAACAATTAACTTGGCACTGATCGGGCACAATGGTTTAATCCCATTGTGCCCGATCAGTGCCAGTAGCTCTTTGACCTTGACCTTGTAGGCTGCTGGCCTACGGTGGCCTTAGAGCCTGCGACAGCACCATCCGTGGCTGGGGAGTGCCCCCTCAGGTGGCCAGAGTGCCCCCAAAGGCGGTCAGAGTGCCCCCAAAGGCGGTCAGAGTGCCCCCAAAGGCGGTCAGAGTGCCTCTCAGGCGGCCAGATTGTCCCCTCAGGCGGTCAGAGTGCCCCTCAAGTTCGAGGTCCAAGGGTCCATGGCCTCCTGGCCCCTCCCCTTGCCCCTCCCTCTGGATCCGCCACTGTCATGCAGCATCAGCTGATCGGGACTATTGCTACCTGTTGCCTAGCAACAAAACAAAGCAGCAACTGATTGGCTCCCTGTAACATTTAACATTTTGTGAAATTGTTTGTTAGGAAAATATTCGAGTAAAAACAATTTGAATTTAAGAGAAAAATCTGTTAAAAAATAATACAAAATAATAAACAATGTAAAAAGGGGAAGAGTAACATAAAATAAGCAATATGAATAAAATGTTTCTTGAAAACAGTAGTTTGCATAAATTCCGATAGGTTCGTCATAAAAAAGTGTTATTCGTCGCCGTCATTTTCTGTTTACACAAGGTGGAGGGAATTTCGAAAATTGGATTTACATGTGGCTGTCTTACTGAATGCTGTCACGAACGCTTATTTATACAAATCATGTTCTAGTAAATTAAGGGAACCTCCTTGGCGTGTAAGTATATCAATGCGTTTATCCTAAGGGGCAGGGGCAGGAAACTCATAAGAAGTGGAGGGGGGGCAAACAGCATTTTGAAGTCGATCTTTCCCACTTGCAACCGTCCAGTAGAGACGTAATGTTAAAATCCGTAAATGTTGGGGGGGGGGCAGGTGCCCTCCCGGCTCCTACGCCCATGTCCTAAGGACTTTGGTTCACCTCATTTTGATTCAGGGCTATTTGTATAATGGCGCTACCGCTTCAGACTAAAACTTAAATGTATATAATTATGTGTCTGTATGTGTGTGATGGCTTTGTGCTTGTCTGCAGCAAGCAACAGCTTGCTGAGCTTTTCCACTTCTCATTGTCAATTGGTGCAGATTTAAATATTGGCATAATGCCTTGAATGCATTGTAATACATTTCATGGTTATCTTTGACTAAGGTACCAGGTACCTAACATGATAAAACCTCACCTAGCCATTACAGCAATTATGTGCCGAATGCAGGGCCAGGGACCCATTTTTACTTGCTCCGCTTATTTTGCTGCTGAACCTACAGGGCTGTCGTCTCTCCCAGTCCCTCAGACTATTTGGTAGACAAAACCTAACCCTTTGACATTAATACATTGGACAACCTATTTATGCCATAGGATTAGGTTTTGTCTATAAGATGGTCTGGGGGATCCGGGCAACAGCCCCTGTAAGATTACACAGCGCGACAAGCAAATGCATGCAGATCATTCTAAACATGGGTCACTTGCACTGTGACCATAATTGCTGTAAAGGTTAGGTCAGGTTTGATTATGTTATTACACCAGTGGTGTCATCAAACCTGCTGCACTACCTGCCCCTTGTTACACTTCCTGTGATGCCTATGCAGCTAATACCAACACAGGTTCACAGTTCATTTGCATGTCCAACATTACAGTTGTTTGCCCAACTATGCCTGGGAAATCTCATAGGCAGGTGTAAGTGTCAAAAGCACATGAATATCCCATCTTTATATGCTGCCTTTTAGTTAGGCATCTGTCTCAATCCCCAACCTGAACCAAAATTGCTATGCTTTTTCACATTGGAAATGGGATAGGTCCAAATTTGCCACTCAATTTCCCTACCTAGCAGACTGGTTATTGATTCGACTCTGATTTAATCATTTGTAATCACTCAATCAAAATCCCTTGAATACACAAATAATTGATTCACAATTGGATTTTTTGATTCATTCATGAATTGTGATTGAATCAAACCTGCATAACAACAATGCTGGTTGAATCAAAAGATTGTGAATTGTTGTTTATATGTTGAATCAAAGTGAATTAATCACAATTTGGTCGGATTCTTTTAATTGGAAAGAAATGGTTATTTATGAACCAAACAGTGATTGAATCAATGATGTTCCAAAATGAATCATGATTGAATGTTCCCCAAAAGTTGAATCAGTAACCAGTATGTTACCTAGGCATGATATAGGTAGTGCTCGAATAACTATTAATTCATGCACATCTACTGGAAACTGAAGCATGGCTGCATTATGTCTTTTTAACTTATATTAAACTAATGCTTAATGATTCAGATATTTTAAAATGACCATAACTGTTATGTGCAACAGTGTATAGGTTTCAAATTGTAGTTTTGTCTATGAAGTATACTATGAAGGCCTGATTAAGAGTAAAATAGTTATATCTATTAATGGAATAGGTGCTTCTGAATGTGAAAGGAGCAATTGAGTCAGCATAGCAAATTCAAGCTTTCATATAATTGTAAAGATAGCTGATGCATTACGGTGAAAGCAGACAGCAGTATACTGAATTCAGCTCAAATCATGAATGTAAATAACATTAATTTGTGTGGAGCATTCAGTCCATTTTATTGAAATTTGAAAAGGTTTACCTTTTCAGTTAAAAAGTTTGATATATATATTGCATATTGTCATTAACATATCGCTATTTACATTCCAGCGTGAAGTGCTGGTGATATCTGGAGAGATGACCGACCTTTCGTCCAGCTTTAGCTGCTCTACTCTGCGATCTCAGGAGGATTCTTCACCAACGAAGCATCCTGCGATTAGATCATTGAAAACATCGAGGAGAGATGGTCTGTGTTCTGTCCTGTTTCCTTACTTTGTTCGCTTCTGCTTACCAGGCTTGTTACCGGTTCAATTATTCGACTCAACATGTCACAGTCATCCACATTCCACACATCCATCCACGGCTATTATCGTCAAGTGGGCGCATTGCCAGCAGACATGGCAATGCGACTTAATAAAATATTACATTTTTATGTGTGCATCAACATAGGTAGCAAGTCTACACATAAAACTTCCATCCCGGCTGACCTGCAGGGTGGAAGCAGACCCTAATCGTAATCGGGACCCGATGAGTTGAGCGCATGACAGGGGTAAGATATGTAGATTGATTTAATTGGTTGCAAGCTGCTACTTTTTGGAAATTTACTTTTGTTAGACATACAGACAGTACATATAGGAAAATGGATCTGGATTCTAAATTCTAATAAATAGTTTATCTAAGTACTTTTTGGCCTTCCAGCATTGCTATTCATTAGATGCCTGGTCATTTACTAATCTTGAAAATGAAGTCAGGCCAAAGCCCACGTTTATCTGTTTGAAGTTTTTGTCCATCTCAGGACTGGTAGTGTCCATAACTTAACATCGACTTCACCCCTGGCACCAACACTGAACAAAGTTGTCGACTTTAACTTTAACCCCTTTCCATTCTAAAGCAACAGACCCCGGGCCCGACTCTGATTCTATTTCTTGTTGCTGACTCTAACTGTCTGGACTTTAACTCGAAATGCGACACCACAATCTCAACCAGTGAATGGCCCTTGGTCTTGGACCTTGATGACACAAGTTGAATATTAAAAAAAAAATGTTAAGCAGGGAAATGTTGTTCTTCTGTTCTTGAAATAATGTGTTGCCATCCTTATTAACAGTTCTGGTGGGATATATATATATATATATATATATATATATATAAATTTTACAATATCGGCTTGCGCTATTTTGCAGAAATATCAGATGGCTTTGAAAGTCTCTCTGGCTTACTTTCGGACCTAAGATCTGCCCAAGATGATGCTCAACAGGAAGTATCAAGAGCTTTGAAAGAGCGCGACAAGCTGTTATCTTGCTTGCAAAATAAGGACGAAAATGACGACAGAATGCAAGGTGAGGAGTTTTGCGTGATATTGTGCTAATATTACGTAATAGTTTTGTAAGAGATTACATATGTAATAATTAACTCACAGAATACCATAAACATCACACACTTACATACACACATGTATTCTCCATTTGTTATTTTTCGTAGAAGCCCGTCTGGCCAAGCCGGGACGGAGCCAAGTGACACCGGTCAGAGCCGTCCCAGCTCCGGGGAGGTCTGGGGCTTACCGCCCCGACCGGGGAGAGCTAAGGGATACCTATTACCTACCCGGCGCTCCAGACGGGCCGCTGCCCCCGTTCGCACTGCCTCGCGCTTGCATTACATCATCTCGCAAGGCAGTGCCCCATCAGTTCACGCCAAGTGGAAGTGATGAATGCTTATATGGGCATTGCAATTTGCAGATGGAGGTTGATAATAGACTTGAGAGCCTTCTCCACATGTCTGTCTTCTTGAAATCGATGTTGTATTTTTATTTTCCGTTTGCATTGTATTCGCTATTGTTAAATGATAACTCATGTGTTATTACTTCCTAGACTTCTTGAGCCAGCTGAATGTAGCCGAATCGCGATGCAGCAACTTACACGACCAGCTCGACTTCATGAAGCAGATGTACACGAACGCTGAGCGGTGCGCCCGGTCGCGGAAGCCAGCCCCGCGTTCTTGCCGCAGTCCCTCCACATCGCGGAGGAACAGAAGTCCGACGCCGTGCCGCAACAATGCCGGCAAGAAGGTGCAGCAGGTGAACACTGCACTGCAGCTGCTGCCTTCTGTAGTGGATAATCTCAAACAAAAGGCAACGTAGTTGTTGAACTGCAATTTGAAGTAAATTGTAATAATTGCGAAAGAATGGCTAAAATATTGTTATTTCCATTCATTTTATGCATGCATCGTGATATGAAAACATTCTTGTTCAAATAATGTAATCTAGGAACGATTCGGGAAGTGTGTCAAGTATTGTCATGTATTGTATCATTGTCATTCTCAAGTATGTATTGTATCATTGTCAAGTATGTATTGTCTAGCATGTTTAAGATTGTTCTGTCCTGCTTAGGAGATGAGTGCATTTCACGACACATTTTCAGGGGGTGACATCAACCTCCTCATATTTTGGTCTAAAATTTGTTCATGGGGTAGTTGTAAGCTCTGGATTCACCTGTGTAGGTCTTAGCTCGCTCAGAGCAACGGTCACCGAGTTATAGCCTGCGTCGATTTTACGAGGTCATGCTGCATGGGTAGATAGATAGATAGATGCACACATGTGCTCGGATCCCGAAAACTGATCCCGGGATCTGATCTCTGGTATCTGGATCCCGGATCCACTGGGATCATAGATCCGTCTTCAACATTGGTCGACGGATCAGCCGGGATCCGAGATCACAGGCACCACTTTGCACAGGGATCCACTGGGATCACATACCTACCATTATACAGATATTTACTCTCGGGACCCATATTTTAAGTAGTTGTCAGTACATTTCAATTAGTTGTAAATGAATCTAGAGCATGGGCGCTATGCCTTAGTCATATTGTGTAAATCAACAACATAATTATGCCGAATTTATAAGTCGGATCCGAGATCCTGTAGGATCATAGATCCATTTTCATTGTTTATCATGGGATCATGTGGGATCCAAGATCCGTTGCCAAATTTAATCGAGGGATCCAAGATCCACTGTTGTATTTTGTCGTGGGATCCAATATGATCATATATCCAACATTGCGTTTTGTCGGGAGAATATCCTCTTGGATCATAGATCCTACTTTCAGATCCATGCACATGTCTGGATAGATGATATATTCAGAACCTCCACAAAGTGGATTTTATGGTATGCATGATGCAGTGAAAATGTTTCTGACGCATTTATTACATCGCAAACTACGGAGGAAGTATGCACCACATAACCGCATTTTAAAGGGAATGTTTCACTTCTCTGAAAGTTGTCCAATGTACGCCGCTTGTGGTGCAAAATATTTTTAGGACGCAACATGAATTAATAATCAATTATGGAAAAGTCAGACTAAAATACAAAGACTGCAGTTTATCAAGATTACAGTAGTTCTAAGGAGCAGCAAGCGAAAAACACGTGGAGGGCAGAATCCGCCCGCAAGGAATAAGGTTAACATACTCAACATTCTGCTTGTCTTCAGGTCAACGAAGATGTCCCAAGTCAGATCTCGGATAAAATACTGGATTGCGTCTCCCTGAACTTTGCATGGCATAGGGCGAAGTAGTAGTTTCTAGCTTGCAGTATTTTATATGAATTGTGTTCTTGGTTAATTTCTACTGTCTGAAGTCGCGGATTACATATTGTGATAAATGCACAATGCACATGGATGTGTTGGTATTGTTTTTGTTTCAAAGACGAATAACTTTAGAACTTTATTTTGACATTAAATTTGATATTCGAGATTAAATAATGTTCCCGTGACCGAGAGGGGGACGGCATGGGATTTCAAACCTTGATAACGTTTCCCTGTCCCTGAACGGCTGACCATCACACGCTTAGCTAAAGCATTAATTTTGATATATAACTCAGTCACCGGTGCATTTTATTTGGTTAAATATTTGGTAGTGAAGAGGACATCGCCGGAACTAATTTCCTTGGTATGAAGAACCTAGGTTTTGGTTTGAGAAAATATATTCCTGTTTGACGGATAATGACCGGAAATTTTGACGCACTCGACCGTCCAGCGGCATTGTCTCCTTCTTACATGTCAATGTGTTAGAAATACAATTATCTGCATTTTTAAACCCTATGAATAAAATAACGACATAACTAATGCATATACGATCGCAATTTGCTACAAAACTGGGCTTTGTGGGTTATTTTGACATCCTGAATAGTTGTTGTGTCTGTTCTGTTGAGTACCAGTTCGCCAATGGCACGGTAACATGGTGTCACGCCGTCCTTACTTGCCTATATCTCAACCGTTCTCACCACGTGACGCGTTCGTCAGCTCACCGTGCTCCCTCTATGTGCCGGCAGTACATTATCCAGCGTCGCCGGTCGCTCTCCAACTCGACCCACCCGCAGCCGAGTCGGTCTCCACCGCGCCGCCGTCAGAACGCCTCGTCGCCGTCGCTGCGCGGCCCCAACCCGTGCACGTCACGCTCCCCGGGCAGGAAGCCGCCCTGTGCCCGCGGCAAACAGAACGACAAACGTGAGTGGACGTCGGCGGCTGCCTGCTGCGCCGATCTGGCGGTCTCGGCGCCGGCCTGGTCTCAGGTGCAGGGTGTCTGGCTCGAAAACGGAATGTTTTGACCTACTAGTGGTCAGAAGTCAGAAAGACTACATACTTGTTTTGTGCTTAGTCCGTAAGAAATATCGTACCTCCGATGTCGATTTGTATACTTTGGGGGTGGGGTGGGGGGCTCCCAATGATTTCTAATTTTAACATTAGGCCTATGGCGTTGCATGGTAAGAATGGAATTATAATCTATGTAGTAAGCAATGCATTGGGGCCCTCAATCATTTTCAGAAAATGACGCCCCTGTATCGTACACTTGACCGTTTGTGTTATGACGTGCGGTGTAAGTGGCGTCAGAAAAGTGCGACTGCCTCGGCTGCGGCGGTATCCCGGCCAACGCCTCCAGATGCGAGTACAGACAACAGAGGGTTCTGCGTGATAGTGTACTTTCGAAGTTGATAAACGATTATGTTTCGAAATATTTTGCGATTACGGCGCCTGCTGG
>VOPJ01014954.1:0-16518 GCA_014673585.1 Semibalanus balanoides | reverse complement strand
CAGCATGGGGTTGGTTACTAGCGAACACTGCAAATAGAGCCAAGGTCGATGTTGTAAGGTGACGAGCCTATTTGCTCAGCCATATTGCGTTTGTGTCTCGCACGCGTCTCGGCTGCACCAGTGCTGAGTGGACCACGTCAACACTGGAGACGGCTACGGTCGGCCAGTAGGAGTGTCAGTAGGAGTGTCAGTAGGAGTGTCAGTAGGAGTGTCAGTAGGAGTGTCAGTAGGAGTGTCGGAGAAGTGTCGGTAGACCATCGCTTGGAGGTCGGAAGAGTGTCTGTAAGAGTGTGAGTAGGAGTGTGAGTAGGAGTGACATTAGCAGTGTCTTAGCCAGTGTCAGGTAGGTAGTGTCAGTAGGAGTGTGAGTAGAGTGTTATTAGCAGCCTGTGAGAGGAGTGGTGAGAGTAGGAGTGAGTAGGAGTGATATGAGTAGGAGTGTGAGTAGGAGTGTAGTAGGGAGTGTGAGTAGAGTGTGAGTTAGGATGGAGAGGAGTGGGAGCAGGGAGTGTGAGCAGGAAGTGCCAGTAGAAGTCAGTAAGGAAGTCAGTAAAGTGACCCGTTGCCACAGTGTCCGAGTTTTCTTGTCACGTTTAGCTCCACATCAGAGCTGTGGCGCAGCAGGTCTGCCCAAGGCTGGCATCCAATATCTCCCTAGATGCCTTCTCACCATTATCTCGCGCTACTCGCGACCAGAGTGACCTGCCGGGGTTTCCAGTGTGCGGCAGCATGCTAAAATGTCACAGGTGGCCACTGTCCATTGTCCTGGAAGAGTCGCAGGTGCTGTGGGAATACTAAGAGCAGGGTTGCATCAGTGTAATGGGGCGTAGCTTCCGTTTGATGCATGTCGTCAAGTCGTACGGGAATCCAATTTGCTGAAGACGTGCGGCATGTGTAAATTATGCAGGGTCGATCAATTGAAGCGGGACATGATAGGCAGTGGAAGCCCTGGTCGCTCACTATGTCGCATGCAGACTGAAATTAAACGCAGCTTTGCATGATTGTTAAAGGGTGAAAGTAAAAAAAATTAAAAAATATGGTTTAAAGACTTGCATGGCTTCGCCACCACTGGGACACTAGAGACATTTTCCCTAGTAATTCCTTTCAGCCATCTCTAATATGGTTCCATGCTAAAGTGCACGTGCACTTATATTTGTCCCTACAATGTTTTGAAACTGTGGCGACGCCAGACACGTAGCCATGGTTTGTTATCAGGGGAGGGGACGTCGGTGGTAGAATATCAAATTTCGATCCTCAGCCGTATGTTATTGACCGGGAGGGTGGGGGCAGGTTCGGGTCGTCAGAAAATCCCATTGTATCTAGTGTAAATGTGCTTTGCTCAGGGGGTCATGGCCCCCATGCACCTCCTTGGCTACGTCCATGGGCGACGTCATTAAATACTTGGAAATTTTGACAATGGTGGAACCCGAACAAAAACACAAATGTGGAACAAATGTTATATTCCTGGTTTATAAGCCACAGTGAGGACATTTTACGAAGACAACTGTCACTGCATAAGTCATCAATGCGAATAAAGCGATTTTCGTTTCTCGAAAATTGATGGAGTATTTTAGAACTTAGCCTTACCGAAAGCAAATCAGCTGGCCATTCTAAATTCACCAGTGAATGTTTCTGGTATTATAAACTTATAAAGGACTTTTGATAAGGCTCTAAGTTCACTCCTGTAATCCAATTTATAAATAGGACTCTTGTTGCGGCTACGTCTTACATTTGAAATTCAATGTTATTGCAAAAGTACAAAATCAGTGAAGCAGTAGGTATGCATTAGGTATCAAAGTCAACGTAATGACTCTCATCGATCTTGTTATCAGCTGAAGTTTGAAATTATTAAATACAAACTAGTCTGATCAATTTCTTATCTAGGGGTAGGTACTGAGTCCCAATCCAGGTATATTTAATCCAAATAGGTACGTAAATCCAAAACCCAGTACAAATCCAAATTTATTGGAACACCCGTTTCATTCAATTAAATAATTTCGATCAAGAGTGACAAGTTACTATTTATTTGTATATTTGCTTCATTTGGTTCTGGACCAAACCAATTATAAAATTAAAGCAAAAGAAGATGGTGATTTTAGCACTGCGACGCTGTGCTCCGACTTATTAGGAATACATTAAATAGCCATATTATTAATGCAATGTTTTCATTACTGTATATCGTTTCTGATTTACTTGCCGCCTCGGATCAGTTCGATCTGAAACTCCTTGCGTTAGTGTCTCGCATTTTCTCCATCCAGCGTCACGTCCGGACGTCTGGCCCGCTGCCGATACCTCCCTGACCTGTGACCTCATCCGTTCGTCCCCCCCACGTGTGGGTGCAGTGTTCCAACCATTGACACAAGGTCAGGTGTTCGACCGGGCGGCAGCCTTGCAGGCACGCGTCTGAGGATTATTCAAGGTGTGCAGGCCGCGGGGAAGACGTTCTCTTCTGTGGGTCCGCGTCCAAATACAGCTGTCATCTGGAACACGGCTCAGAGCTGCCATCTGACCACGGCTCAGATCTGTCATCTGACACGGCTCAGAGCTGCATCTGACACGGCTCAGAGCTGCCAACTGACACGGCTCAGGAGCTTGCCACTGGACACGGCTCAAGACTGCCATCTGACACGGCTCAGAGCTGCCATCTGGAACACGGCTCAGAGCTGCCATCGGACACGGCTCAGAGCTTTGCCATCTGACACGGCTCCAGAGCTCCAATCGAACACGGCTCAGAGCTGCATCGACACTGGCTCAGAGCTGCCATCTGGGACACGGCTCAAGACTGCCATCGGACACGGCTCAGAGCTGCCATCTGGACACGGCTTCAGAGCGCATCTGACACGGCTCAGAGCTGCCATCTGACACGGCTCAGAGCTGCCAAACTGACACGGCTCAGAACTGCCATTCGCGACACGGCTTAGAGCTGCCATCTGGACACGGCTCAGAGCTGCCATCTGACACGCTCAGAGCTGCCAAAATTGACACGGCTCAAGAGCTGCCAACTGACACGGCTCAGAAACTGCCATCGACACGGCTTAGAGCTGCCATTCTGGACACGGTCAGAGCTGCCATCTGACACGGCTCAGAGCTTCGCCACTCTTGACACGCTCAGAGCTGCCATCTGACACGGCTCAGAGTGCCATTCTGACACGGTCAGAAGCTGCCAACTGACACCGGCTCAGAACTTGCCATCGGACACGGGCTTAGAGCTGCCATTCTGGACAAACGCTCAGGAGCTGCCATCTGGACACGGCTCAAGCTGCCATCTGAGACGCTCAGAAGTGCCATCTGGGACACGGCTCAGAGCTGCCATCTGACACGGCTCAGAGCGTGCCATCTGACACGGCTCAGAAGCTGCCATCTGACACGGCTCAGAGCTGCCACACTGAACACGGCTCAGAACTGCCATCGGACCACGGCTTAGAGCTGCCAATCTGTAACACGGCTCAGACTGCCATCTGGACACGGCTTCAGCAGCTTGCCAATCTGACACGGCTCAGAGCTGCCATCTGACACGGCTCAGAGCTGGCCATCTGAGACGGCTTCAGAGCTTGCCAACTGCACGGCTTCAGAGCTGCCATCTGACACGGCTCGAGCTGCCATCTGACACGGCTCAGAGCTGCCATCTAAGACGGCTCAGAGCTGCGCATCGGACACGGCTCAGAGCTGGCCATCGGACACGGCTCAGAGCTGCCATCGGACACGGCTCAGAGCTGCCATCTGAGACGGCTCCAGAGCTGCCATCGGACACGGCTCAGAAGCTGCCATCTGACACGGGCTCAGAGCTGCCATCGGACACGGCTCAGAGCTGCCATCGGGACACGGCTCAGAGGCTGCCCACTCGGACAACGGCTCAGAGCTGCCATCGGTACACGGCTCAGAGCTGCCATCTGACGACGGCTCAGAGGCTGCATCTGAGACGGCTCAGAGCTGCCATCTGAGGAACGGCTCAGAGCTGCCATCGGACAACGGCTCAGAGCTGCCATCGGACCACGGCTCAGAGTTTTGCCATCGACCACGGCTCAGAGCTGCCATCTGACCACGGCTCAGATAAGTGCCATCTGGACACGGCTCAGACTGCCATCTGTCACGGCACGACTCAGTGTCCTCCCAGGCGGGGACCGCACGCAGTCCACCCGTGTCCACTGTCCAGCCCGAGGCTGAACATTGGACACCGTGACTGACCATCAGCCCTAACCCCGTCACCCTGACATCGCCTGCAAGCCGTCGGGTCCGATAACGACCGTCCGGTTAACGACGCCCGGTAAATTACGATCAGACGCCGCCGCCGCCTCGCATGGTTTCGCAAACCGCCCTACATCGCGGCCCTTCCCGCGGGCGGGGCGGCCACCTTACATCACGTGACTGTCCGCCGGCAGGCCGGGCCCTGATCCGTGACATGGCTCCGTCCGGCGCGTCCGGTGGCCCAGGTTGCCCAATCGGAGGGTATCTCGCCGGGGGATCTGTGCCTCCGAAACGCGAGCAGCGCGTCAGACGGGCAGCGGGACGCCTCAGGTGACGTGACCTTGAACTCATCAGCCAGGCGAAAACGGAGGTCAGCTGGTCTGTGACCACATACGAGTATACCTGGAGGGAGATTTATGCACCGTATATGAAGAAGCGGGATGTTGGGGAAATTAATGGATACGCCTAGATACGCGTCAGGTTTGTTGACAGATGTTGGGATGATTTAAATACCGTGCCGTCTATGTTGGAGGATATCGTAATGTTTCAGCTCCAAGCCTTTATGCATTAGAAGAATAGAACGGTACAAATACTTATTACGGTAGTCCGGTAGGTAAGCACGGTCGAAATAATATGCCTTCAGTTGGAAGATCTCGTATCGCATCAAACAGTGAACTTTCGCATCCAGTCCTTGCATATGCAATGTGCATTTAGCAAAACCTGCAGCCGCGAAGTATATGATCAGATCAGATCAGATCAGATCAGAGCTTTCTAATTCGGCGTGGTTGACTGGGACGATCTGGGACCTTACTGACGCAAGTTTTGTGTGTCCACGCCCAGCGCTGGGCGGCGGAGAGGGAGACTCGAGGAGCCGCCACCCACTCACTCGGGCGGTACTTGAGCCAGGCAGCAGCGCCAGGAACGACTGGAGCGCCGCAGCACTCTCAGAGCTAAGCTGACCCGGCTGCTCACTCAGTGAAGGGTGATTGATATAATCGCTGGTCATCGTGACACAATAGACAGATGATAGCCAGCCGCCAGCTGTCGCAACAGACAAGCTCAAATGACTGCAGGCAGACAAATGAACGATGGGTAGTGGCGAAATGCGGATACTTGCATAACTAAGCTCAGGTAAATGGCAGGTCGGACTTATGTCCATCAACATTGTGGGATTATCCCATATTACCGGGCATTGCGGGCATAATTGAAGAATCGGAGACATCCTCCTTGTTTCGGAAGTAGGACGCCTTATATTCGCATTATACCCTGGAAATTATTTGCGATGACGTTGAAGAGAATGTCGTTAAAAATCGAGCTTGTCTTATTCACCTGAACATGTACCGTTCCTCATCTGTTCAATGTCATGCTCATGTGATAACTGTGTGATGCTACACTGAATGACAGTCGCCATTGATGGGTTCCTAAAAAGTGCTGTCATATTTGAATAGGAAAAACGAGAAGCCATAGCGTTCTTGAGTAAGTCCATGGGTTCATGACTGTGTTTCAGTGTAGTTGGATGTGTTTGCTAACATATTTGCGTTTAAAGTCACTTTCATTCACTATCAAATAACTTATCGTTATCATACAGCCGACTGCTTCATTCCACTAGTGCTGCTTTAATCTGGTAGCCTTCTCGTTCAGCCCGGGTGAAGTACTGGTTCGATCTGGTAACCCTGTCACCCGGCCCGGGTGGGGTCGGTGGGAACATAGTGTCAGCCATCGTCCCTGCCTGGCTGAACCTCGCCTCTCTGACGCTCCTATAGCCGACGCGGGTGCTGATTTGTGCTGATTGCACACCAATCAAATGTGACTTCAGATTCGATATCGCCGACAAAATTGGCAGTAAACTGACACGGCGGAGCTGAGACCGAGAGATCGCAAAAATGGAGAGTTTTAGTGGCTCACGTAATCGAAATAATTCGAACGGCGCTGTACCGCCTGCCAATCTTAGAGCTGTCAATCCTGCAATGATCAAAGGCGACTGCAATTCTTGAATCCCAAAACTTTTAATAAACCCAATTGACTAAAATCATAAAGGTTGCGATTGGGGCAAAAAGTCGCAAATACTTCCTATGAAAATACATTTATAACAATGAGTTCCTACTATAAAAAACATTTATACATTTGTTATGAGAAGTATGAGCTTCAGTCTGTTTTTTTTTTCTTTAAGATGTGATTGCTACAGTGTTCCTATTAAGTAAAATAATTGCGTAATAATTGAATAATATGATCCATCTCTCAAAATCATCTTTTGTCATCACCTAATTGTTCCTACGTTGCCCCATGAGCAGACAAATAAGAGTGTACAAGAGAAAGGTTTACTCCTTAACCCGTGAACACATTGGCATTTTTCGGCAGACAACTTAGCCCGTTACCCGTTAAGCTATTGACCCATCGACCCGTTAATCCATTGTCATTTTTCGGGAGATAACTCGAAACGGATTCATGCTGACTCATTGGAAACGATGCACCCTGTATAAGAGTCTCATGCGCATACTTCATGCAGGCCATTTTCGCTCTTCTGCTTTATTTTATTACCACGGGGGGGGACTCCTTTAGTACCTCATACGGTAAGCGCCAACAAAAGTGATAGCTAATTAATGCAGGGGTGGTAAGTAGACTATGGTTCTCCGACCAAATCGAAAGTGGAAAAATTGTTTTCCAGCTCATAGTTATGTCATCCGTAATCCAGTAAATTCCGCCCGTAAATTCCAGCTACATAATATCACCCGTAAGAGCAAAATTGCTGTTTATCATGCTTCGTGAAGTCTTGATCAGATATCTTGCCTTTATTTTACAATGAATATATTGTTTTCGATGTAAAAAGAAACGCATACAAATTATACAGCATTAGGCCTTCTGATGGATCCATTATGCTAACAAAATTACCAAGCTGGAAAGTAAAAGACGCAATTTGTTCTCCGACTTTGTCCAGCAAGTCAGGCATTTACCACCCCTGACCCGATCCATTTAATGGACGGAAGTCGCGCTGGAAGAAGGTTTAATGGACGGCGCACGCTCAATCATTGCTTTGATTTTTCGTGGTAAAAGCTTAAGCGCGTTGCCCGTGAGCTTCAAAGCAGAAATAGGGCTGTACTTCAGTGCGCACTGCTCCTGAACCAGCAAAGCGCAAAACCTAAAACATAAGACACTGACATTTTTGCGTATACTTTTAGGTGCATCCAGATCACTCAGTAGTTGCAAAGAAATAAGCAAATCCAAAAACACGTTTACGGTCGAACTATTCATACGTAGAACTTCCATTGGCGATGGAAGATCTAGCAGGAACTTTCTGCCCGCTCGAAATTTGTGATTACTCTGGCTTCGTCGTTGAAGATTTTTAAGCATAGACTATCTTTTTGACTGTTGATATCGGCTTAAATTTCTAAGTCTCAGTAATTATATATTGATTAAATGTATATTCATGTATTCTTCCGATTTGTATACATTCATAATATACATATATATATATATATATGAGTGAATGTTGGTAAGCGTAGCAGACTGAGAGAGCACGATGGGAGAAAAGAAATAACCAAACGCAGAACATGCTCCTGAGTAGCCGGCGCCTGGCCGGCTGTGTTGAGTGTGCCTCGTCGCGGGTGCTGTGTGAATTCCTGCTGACTGCACTCACCTGGCGAGCTGCGGTGAACGGCGGGACGAGCGGCTGGTGGTCAGGTGACCTTTCCCACACAGAGACAGAACACTACTGACACAGGTCAGGGCGCCGGCGACGCTTTAACACGTGCCGCTGATGACGTCACGGCCGGCACGCGGTGGCCGCGCCTCGCCCAAGGGCGCCGCTCGCTGCTCGCTGTAACTGGAACTGAGGGGTGGGAACCAACCCGGGACGTCCCCGCCCCCCACCGACAGGGACGGCTTCCTTCATACATTGGGCCGACTCTGTGGTTCGTTTTCCTTTGCTTCTCGTGGTATGATCGTCCACACTTCTCGTAGTACACGCAACCTGCGGCAGGTAGAGCATACATCACGATAAACTGATGGCATAACGACGAAAGGTTTAACAAACCGTTTGTAGCAGTTTATCTCAGGATAAGATGTGAATTGTAGAATCATGGGTCGGCCTGGACTATACCTGCAGTCACAGCTCTTGTCAACGACTTTCTGGTGATATTTTGGCTTGTGGTTATGGGTTAATGACATTTGTATGATAAAAACATCAACAGGGATTTCCCTCTCGATGGTGCTGTTAAAATGAAGTGCCCTGTCCAGTCTGAAGTCCTTACATGGACATTTTAAAATCAGTGGTCTATACGGTCCCGGTATACCCATGAGAAACCGTCTAGCTCCGTCGGGTGACCGTCGCTCTCTCGCTTACTCGCTCGCTCGCGTGCGCTTCGGTTGGGTTTAACTTGAGATGGTTTAATGGTCTGTGGCTGAGGGTGATAAGGCATTCAATTTCTCTGCTCATTCGTCTTCTTTGCTTGTTTATTGTATCTTTGTATTCACTTTTATAAGCCTCTTTTTTGACTTAGTCGCAAGTGTTATTTGGGGATGGATTTTCTAGATTAGGACCCGCACCATGTATTTCCGCGCTTGTTTTGATCAACCCACCATTCGCTCGCACAATTCCATTAAGTTCTGGAATGGCTGACGGATTGGTCATACGCCTTTATGACTTTCACGCCCCAGCAATGGACCTTCTGAGACACTTCGCCCTCCGTGAGGGGGGAAGTGGAGGGAAGGAAGGGGGAAACAATTACTAAAAATGAGATATGACAGACTCGGAAAGGTGTGTCGAAAGTTTCAAACAAGAGCCGCAAAGGTTCTTGGCATATTGTTTGCTCAGGTCATATGATGTCACCAAGGTTATCAACATTCTATTTTTCCAGTTTAAGACTGGCTCCAGAAACCGCCAATTGCTTCGGCAACTCTGATTGGCTAGACAATAAACCTACAAAGATAATACAAAAGCTCTTTGGAAATGTAATGGCTGAGCTCCCATTTTCATTTGGGAACCTCAGGTAAATAGTTTAGGCTCCGTGTCACAAAATCTACGATGGCATTTTCTCTTCGAAAGTTATTTCGCTTAGACACTTTATCTAATAACAATAGCGCACAATGTTAACACCATTAGGTTTTGTCGTCAATACGCTTCGAATTATGATTCTTGATAACGAGTTTAGGGTTTTAGCGTTAAATTGGGCCTAGAGAGTCAACATCAGTGGTGACGCCAAGTGGCTTATGTTGTATATTGGGGAAGGTGTGCCTTATCAGACAAACGCCATTGGTCTTAGTCGTTTCACCTTATATAGTCTGTATCTGGTCATAAAGTTTATTGACCAAATCGTAGATACTTAATGCCCTGATTAATGTATATTGTTTTTAAAAACCGTTGTCGGGTCATATCTGTCGCACGTTTTGCACGCGCGACCACAAGCATGTTTGTAGGTAAGGTTACTTGACGTGACCTGGTGACTTGACCTGAGATGAACCGAGGTCAACACTTTCACACAATGTTGGTAATTGATACCCGAACAGCTGTGCCAAATTTGGCGGCACCGCTGTTTTTCCGCTATTCTAGAAAACAAACACAAAGGGAGTCAAAATGCTCCTCCCACCCTGGCGAGGGTTAACCCTCGCCCGGGTTGGGGGTGAATGCACCCCTCCCTCTCTCCTTTTTCTAGAATAGCTCGCATAGGTATCAACCAAATGCCATGAAACTTGCAGTACCCGACTTGGAACAATTTTACACATTCTCTGAAAATGATGGAATCCCCCTTCCTCATGAGTCATGACCATTTATCCGTTTCTCAAGGTCATGTTAGACGCAAATGGCGTCCCGTAGTATCAATCCTTGTAACTTGTGTAGTTGAATAGTGTTTGTTGTTCAGACGCATATGCACATGTGTTTCCAGGTGACAGTTGATGTTTTCACTAAGATTGTGACCTCCGATGACCTCAGTCCTCTAATGACTTCATTGCCTTCCGGCAGTTTCCAGGACATTTTGAAACGCTGATTTCATTTCTGGAATCTATGTTACATAATTATATGTTCCAATAGGGTCATGTGCTTCCACAAGTCAACCAAAGTCACTGACCTCATATGACCTGACATGACCATATTTAAATTAGCAGTTTTTATGCCATTTCGTGACGGTAATGTAAAATTCAGCATCCAATAAGCATTATCAGATGCTTATTCACGATTTTAGCTCGATTAGTGTTCAATTTTCTACACATTTACGATTTGATGACATGACCTCAGAGGACGCCTAATGACGCAAGCTCGGGTATCAGCGGCTTTATCTCGTCACAAGCAACACGCTCGTTTTTAATTGAAGCTCTAGCTCAATTGGGGCGAAACACCAGGGGGTGTTTTCACCACGACGAAACACCGAAACCCCGTCCTACCCGGTCACGTAGGTATTATGCCTTACCCTGACGAGGGTTAAAAAGCGCAACATTTATCAGCATCTGGTTTGCGTGCACATCCCTATTGCTTAAAAAATGCTGTTATCTTTTGGTGTCCTGTAAAATACCCCTAGTCATACCGTACTCACGACATGAGTACGGTTATCTTATAAGCTGAACAGTCTGTTTTTAGTTTTCAGGCGAACTAATCAAGTCATCTATTGAAATAGTGAAACTATCCTTTCTTAAATATGAAACATTTAATTTTATTTTACATAGTTTTCAACAATTTGCATTCATAAACATTAACGAATGACGAATTCGGCATTTATAAATTGCATTCGTTCATTCAGTGTGAACTGTAAACGTTAACAATGTTCCGTTAGTTTCCTGTCTGGTTAGATACTGGGCTAGGCACTGATAACTGATAAGCCGTCATTGATCAAGATGTCAACGTCATGCAGACAGCATTATAGCGGCGTGCAAGACTTTCTCTGATCCTCTTGTACCGTGGCTCGCTCCGCACACAACTCGTTCGGTCGTATGACGTCCGGTTTCGCATGCAATGAGCTGCTTATCCTGCCATGCTAATCCCTATGGCTAGCATGAAGATGTTGCCAGTACGCTGGCATTAACAGGAGGTATCGTGTCCGGATTAGTGGGACACAAGCTGGCTGTGTCCTGACCTACCCCAAAACCAGCCGCACTGCACCGTCGGCCGGCGTGCGTCGTCCGGCTGCCGCCACACATGTCATTGTCCGGCCTTAGCCGTCCTGCAGGCCCAATCTTACCAAGTGCCGTGGATAGTGCAAGTGCGGCATCCCGTAAATGGTGTGGTCAGAATGCCACACTTAGTAACCACGAGGTTTGGTTCGTTCTATCTCGTTGTCGAAATAGCCCAGTCGGTAGAGCGCTAGGTTGATAGTATGAATGTGCCACTGGTGGGCAGCTTCCGTTACTCCGTTACTCCGTTACCGACGGAACTACTTCTTTCAGTAATGGAGTAACAATATCGTAACTTCTCAAAACAGGAAACTGACCAAGTAGCTTCCGTTACTGTATAATCAAGTCCGCTACTCCGTTACTTCCTTAATTTTGTGTTGAGATAATGGGCCGGCGTAAGAAGGGCACCACTAGCAGGGAAAAATATAAGTAGCATAAAGAAACCGATCTCTTACCGATCGAACCTTATTTTAGGTCATCTGAGGTCAATGACCTCGGTTGACCTGTGTAAGAATATTTTAATGTTAGGAAGTGGAAAACGACATTTTCATAATGGAACCAGACAGTAATTGTAACCAAGCCTCAGGTGACCCTTTTCCTGGCTGCACAGCTCCGTATAATGACACATATTGAAATGATGATGAATAGATTTTAAACACATTAGCCTCGGGTCGTACATCACGATGACCGGTGCCAGTCAGCACTCAATGGTACATATGATAATAATAACTATACCTATACATCTATATTCTATATCGGAACCTATATGACTGTTGGTGTAGCGCTGGAAGGCGTCCATGTGATGCGTGACCTGGGCATTATGCTGGATCAGAAACTTGCCTTTGGCGAACATGTTAACTATACAGTTCGTAAGGCAAACCGAGCTCTAGAATTGCTGATGCGTTCTCTTCAAACAGGCAAGAACGGTCGTCCTTTAAAAGCAGCAAACCAACGTGCCAGCTCTTGTCAGCATATTTTGCAAACGTTCACTCCGTCCTTGAGTATGGTAGTGTAGTGTGGAGAGGAGCAGCGCAGTCGCATGTCCAAAGGATAGAGCGTGTGCAGGGAAAGTTTCTGGTTTGGCTGTGTGCTCGCTGCCATGTGACAGGAGTGTCTTTTTCGGATCGAGATTTGGCCGTACATTTTAAAGCTAGCACCATGAGAGCTCGGTTCGAACACCACGACATAATATTCATCAGAAACGTTCATCGCCACATGATATGTTCACCATTTCTTATCGACAAATTTCCTCTAGCAATGTCAGCCCGTCAGCTCAGAAATCAACGTTTGTTCAAAACTTCGTTTGCGCGGGTCAACACTGTTAACACGCGCCCTGGAGGGGCGGGGGGTAAATCCGCCCACCCCTCCTGCTTTTCGACCATAGCGAAAAAACAACGGCGCGCAGTACCGTCATTTTATGCATACCTGTTCAAAAATGAACTACCCACATTATATAAAATGTTTGGTCTCGGGTCATTTCAGGTCAGGTCCCCAGACCAGGTCACGTGATGACCTCGCCTACAAAAAGTTTTTGGTCGTATGCAGGCACAGTTTTCGAACGATTGATTCCATACTTTCAGGATGTCATAAAGCCATGGATACCTCCCATTTGTGGATCTCGGATTTCTGATATCGGTGACCTAAGGTCAGGTCAAATTTTGTGACCAACCAATACTGATTTTGTCAATAACTCTCGACATAATGCAGATAGGAGACGTGAAAATGGTACCAATGTTGTTTGTCTCGTCGAGACACGTCTTTCGGATATGCAACATGACCTACTTCGGCGTCACCACTTGA
Organism: Semibalanus balanoides; assembly: GCA_014673585.1. Taxonomy (NCBI): domain Eukaryota; kingdom Metazoa; phylum Arthropoda; class Thecostraca; order Balanomorpha; family Balanidae; genus Semibalanus; species Semibalanus balanoides. Next base: position 3,435 of record VOPJ01014954.1, on the reverse strand, counting down.
CCTTGACCTGAGGTTCAAAATTTTAAAATTGACCTCACCTGTAAAAATGGAACATCATTCAAAAAGTGCATTGACGAGACAAACATGATGGCCAACTAAATTATTTCATTATTATTAGTTAACAAGTTATGAGCAAAACACTTCTCTTCCTCTTCAAAAAATGGCCTTTTGACCTTCAATGACCTCTGAAGCCTAGAATATTCACCTGAGCTCAATTTTGAGACAAAACAGATCGATTGAAAATGTCAATAACTTTCTATTATTAACTGACGTTTGCTCCTAACTATCATAGTTTTCGACATAATTGGGAGTATCTGGAGCAAAGTCCTAAATCTGGAAAATATGACCTTTGATGACCTCCAGTGACCTTGATATTGAACTACTGACCTAAATAAAACTGAAGTACTTTCAATAGAGCTTTTCTAGATCTATCCCACTTCGTTTTAAGCTTGTCGCTACGTTGCATGGTTTTCGAGATCATAGGGGGGCGAAATCCCCCCTCCAGGGCGTGCTATTCTCAGAGGCCCTCCAGGGCGCGTGTTAAGACCCGTGTCCTTAGTCGCGCTCCCAGCGCCTGTAATGCCTTTCTGGACGCGGGCCGCGATGTGGATGTATGGGTGAGTACTGAGCAGTGCACCAGCTTTCAATAAACGTGTGGCTGTATATGTTATGGGGAGATAGTTGTATTGTAGGTCTGCAATGTTCGTCAATGTGTTGGTTTTAACTTTCGACTTCACCTCTCAGTGGGTACAGAACCCGTTGGTGATTATGCAAATAAAAATATACATATACCAAACAGTTACCATTACCATAACAACTGGTAATGGAACAAACTGTTTGAAAGCGGCAAGACTGAGGCATAAATACTTTATCGCGTATAAATGGTCCCTGTGGATCTAGAGGAGCCTGGTGGGAGAAGACTTGGGAAGATTTTCGTGGTCTAGTCCAGGGGGCTCACTCCTGCACCTTCAGCACTACCAACGAGGGTCCAGCAAATACCAGCCTCTGATTGGTCGTGACGTAGAGTGGTCACTGCTCACACCGTATGCTAGCCGGCATGACCAGCGTGTTAAATCCCATTGGTATCACCCCCCTCTGACTCAAACACTAAAAAGGCTAGCAAGACGCGGAAAAACAGCGTTCGAAATCTCTCTAGGATTTCATTCAAAGTTACTGGGCATTATTTGGCTTAGGTCAATATTGAGGTCACCAGAGGTCATCAAAAATCACGTTTTCAGAGTAAAGGACTTTGCTCTAGAAACTCCCAAATATATCGGGAAATATGAGAACTAGTAGCAGATAAAGCAATCGAATACTCATGAAAATTAAAATCGCCTTATGCTTCTGATATTTAAGCTCAGGTTCATGGATTAGGCCTCAAAGGTCACCAAATGTGAGGAGGATATTTTTTCCAGAATGTTTGTCATTTATTATTTTGTATTGGTTACACATATAGCAGTAATTTTAACACCATCGTGTTTTTCTCGTAAAGGCGCTTTGAAGCAAAATAGTAATGGTGACCTAGTTAGGTCAGCTTCAAAATTTGACCTCAGGTCAAGGTCATTTGGTGACCCAGGTAGGTCATGTTGCATATGGGGCGACGCGACTCGACGAGACAAACACAATGGTGTCACTTGCTCGTCTATATCTTTATTCTACCAAGAGTTATTGACAAAAAGGTGCTGGTGACCTGAGATGACCTCAGCCGACCTTGCATAACTCACTGAACAATAATTCCACCTGGGTCATTAAAAATGAGCTAAAATAACATGATTCGGAAATAATTGGCCGGATCCAATGCATGTTCTCTGAAAAGGAAGCATTTGTATATTTTTCATGAAACGTAAATTTGATGACCTCTGGTGACTTCAATATTGACCTGATCCAAAAAAGGCAAAAGGACTTCGAATGGCCTTGTAGAGAACTTTCGAACGCTGTGTTCTGCGTTTCGCTGATTTTATTAGTTTTCGAGTTAGAATGGTCGAAAGGGTCAAATTTTCGAGTCTATTTACCTTTGGGATTTAACACGCTGGTCAGTGGTCATGCCGGCTACCAAAACCTGTGCACCGCTGACGTCACGTGACGTCACGAACAATCAGGGTTTGAGACCCTGTTTTTGGCCGGAATTGCCTACCTTGTTATAGAGCCTTGGTGTAGTCCCCACTACACCTTTTTGCATTACGTGATGGCCAATTGTCGATAACCAATTGAACGGCACATTCGGCAATCGTCATTCAGTACAATCCATCAGCGGTCCTCATTAGTAATTGGCCTATCAGAAAAACAGGCTGGACTCCACATTGGCCAGTCTGCATTACATTTCGTCATTGAGCATGATATTCGTCACCGGCAAAACGCTTCGTCCAATTGCGGTAGAGTTTTCGTCATAAAGCGAATGAAATGACAGGTTGACAAACACATCGGCGATTCGGCGTTGGGCATAAACTATCACCATAGTGTAAATACTAAAAAACAGTGGCGCCACTCCCGCAATTTTGCATGGGCTAGCATGTAACCAACTTTTTCTTATAGAAAATGTACGAGTATGTGAAAAAATCATAACCTTCTGCTCATGTTATATGTTAATTAAACTTAAAATCGGTATAAAAAATGGCATTGATACCTATATTTCGACTTCGCCGTTTTCAAAATGTACATTTTGACACGAAACAAAAACACAAAAAATGATGCAAATTTGCTTCCTTTTAAGTAATAAAAATGTGCTTATAACTTGTCGACCAAAACGTGTGTAGACAACACAATGCGTCTCCATTTTAGGTGATACCGGTTGCACAAAATTGCGAGAGTGGCGCCACTGGTATTTAGTATTTACACTATGCTATGACTATTTGTCCATAATATTCGTCAAAGCTTAAAACCAAAGTTCGCTTGCAAATATGTGTGATAATTGCTATTAGCTGTAAACCAACCGATAGCCGAATTATATTGTCTGTATACGTGCATTCGTGTCTTTTAAAACAGTCTTAGTCTTATTCTTATTCTCCACTGTCGCAATCCACGTGTTATTCGGCAAGTCGCTCATTCGATTTCATGCATTTCCTTTTCATGTGCATAGCGAATGGAAAGAGTACATTTGTCCCTATTCATATATGTAGTGCATGTCATATCGTCAGACACACTGGAACTTAGACACCATTTCAACACTTTGACACATTTCATTAAAAACAGAATATCATCTGTTCATATTCGAACAGCGTCAACGGACATCGGTCAGGGGCATTCAATATCGACATGAGGACATTACATTGCGTTGCAATTTTTGCCGTCAACGAAAGCTAAATGACGTTTGCCTAAACTCAAGCTAAAACTTGCCTATCTCTAATGACCTCTGTCAGCTCCATTGCATTATGTCTGAAACCGGTGACCAGTGATGACACGGTGCACTGTCGATTTGTAATGCCCTTTGGCGCGGGA
>VOPJ01014937.1:255124-289584 GCA_014673585.1 Semibalanus balanoides | reverse complement strand
ACCTCTAGGGTTCAACAAAGTTAACGAAACCTACCCTCTAAAAAATTATCAACCGATTCGATTAAAACAAACACCATAGCGTGCCTCGCTGTCCCGACAAACCGCACCTCCGATATTTTTATCAAGGTCATAGGTCAAGGTCACTTTAGGTCATTTTGAAAACGGTGTACCCTCTAAAATCTTTATTTATCAACCGATTCGATAAAAACAAACATCATAGCGTGTCTCCAGGGGCGTAGGAACTCATTTGAAGTTGGGGGGGGGGTCAAAAGGCATTTTTAATTCGATTATTTCCATGCAACGTTCATAGGCGTAATGTTAAAATCCGAAAATGTTGGGGGCAGTTGCCCCCCTGCCCCGGCTCCTACGCCTATGCGTGTCTCGCCGTCCCGACAAACCGCACCTCCGTGGAATTTTGTTTCAAGGTCATAGGTCACCTTCCCTGCCAGCAATTAACTTGGGCACTGATCGGGCACAATGGGACTAAACCATTGTGCCCGATCAGTGCCCAAGTTAATTTAATTGTTAGCTGGGTTGATGCGGTTGGATGGGCCCTGAAGTGGAGGCTCCTGAGTCCTGGGGGGGGGGACGATAAAATTACGGCCTGCCACCTCTCGGCGATATCGGCCCCTATCGGCCTTATACGGCCTTGTACGGCCTTGTATCGGCCCTTGGAGGCTCCTTGTCAGGGGCGTAGGAACTCATTTGAAGTTGGGGGGCAAAAGGCATTTTGAAGTCGATTCTTTCCATGCAACGTCCCAAGGCGTAATGTTAAAAATCTGAAAATGTTGGGGGGGCCAGTTGCCCCCCATGCCCCCCGGCTCCTACCCATGCTCCCCTTGCACTCTCTTTTTATGTCTTTATGTCAAGGTCAATGTCACTTTAGGTCATTTGGGAACACGGTGCACCCTCTAAAATCTATATTTATCAACCGATTCGATAAAAACAAATATTTTGTCTTTTGATCCAGCACTATTTTGATCTATTTTATTATTATTTTTATTATTTATTGTATTATTATTTTGATCTATAATCTATTTTGATCTTGTCTTTTGATTAATCAGTTAGACCAAAACACCACGCGGCTAACATGTTATCTAAGGATTTTGTAAAAAGTTAGCGACTTTCTGGAATGTGATCAGTTTCCGCTAGTTTTGCTCAGGGACGGTCTACTAATACAAAATCACGCTCGGCCGTCGGCGTCCCGCTTCTCCATTGCGCGTAGATTGTGCGATGGTGGATAGCGTGGCGTTAATGTAGTGGTAGTGTTTGTGTGAGTGTGTGTTTGAGTGGGATTTGTTTGTTTTTCTTATTTAGTGATTGAAAATGAGTTCTTTTATACAAGTGGCGGATGAAGAGAATGAGGAACCTATTGAGATTCCCGTTGAAGAAGATGAGACGCTGCTGTTGTCGACACTGGCGGCGCAGTTCCCGGGTGCTTGTGGGCTAAAATATCGGTCTGAAACAAGAAGTTTGAGAGGTGTGCGAATGCTGGACGGAAAACTTCGTCCCCCAGATAATGGATGGGGAAGCTCTGTGTATCTGTGTGTATTCCCAAAAGGTAAGTTGCTGGGTTTAAGTTAAGGTTCGTGATAGTTGTTGCATAAATGGCGCACTTAGGTTGCGTAGTTTGTAGGCACCTTTCGCTGATTCTTTTATCCTTATTTCATTAACATAAACACAAATTCCACTTGCAACCCTTCATTTCCATCAGTTATATCTCATCCAAAATGCTTTGACATCCTGTTTGCCTGTTCTCTTTTGACAGCGTAACTTGTAATATACCTAGTGTTCAATCTTCATGAAGGCAGAATTTTGCATTCATCCTAAACCTGATCTTTTACTTGGGCAGATAACCGTTGGTCGGTGCACTGTGTATAGGTAGTTAAGTATGGGCCGGGCAGTGCAGCTGGTTTGATGTCACTATTGTCCTTTGACAATTGTGTAGGTACTGCCAACTTAACACACACACTGGAGAGGGGTATACCACTAGTGCGCACCGGAGAGGTGCCCCCTCCCCTGAGATCTCAGAAAGTATGAGAGTTAGAACAATAAAACTAACAGGTTAGGTAGCTGGGGCGGATCCAGAGGGCTGCAAATCAGAGAGGCGCAGCTTTCCCCAGGTGCCTGGTTGTGGGCTCGGGCTGTGTTTTGTCCTCCCCTCAAACCTCCCAGCTGGGGAGGCCAAAACAACGCACCCCGGCCCGCAACCTGGGCGCCTGGGGGAGCGGCTCCCCTCTGCAGCCTCTGGATCTGCCAGTTGTAGGTAGGGACTACCATGATATCCATTAAAAAAGGTGACCTTAGGTGATCTTAAAGGGTTTAAAGGTCACTAAGCCCAAATGCCACCATTTTGTTAATTTGTCCTCTGATGTCACATGTCACCAGCATGTGTATAAACTTGTGTCCGAGGATGAACATGGACCTTGGTTACCAAATGGGGTTTGGATTGTCTCAATCTGTTAGTTCCAAAGATGGCATTTTCCTGGACTTGATTCTGGCCGCCAATGTGGAATTCAAATCCATCAAACAAAAAATACAGGCCAATTTCTGATTTTCAACTTCAAACAATCCACTATTGTGTGTCCTTGAATGTCACTTGAAAACCACTGCCCTGCATTGCATTGTTTTAAGCTTTTCACAAAAAAAATAAGGGACTCAAGGTGCCCCCTTCCATTGTGCATGTTCACCTTTTTTTTGCAGTATTTCTTAAAACCTAACCTAACCTATAGCTTGTAGCCACTAAGTCTGATTGAGACAAAACCCAAATAATACATGGCCATTAAATCTGAATGAGATGATAGCTTGATAATAAAGGGCTATTAAGTCTGATCAAGGTTAAACCTAAATATATGGCTGTTAAGTCTGATTTAGACAAAACTTAAATAATATATGGCCATTAAGCTGTTCAAAACACAGCCTAAATAATATATGGTCATTAAGTCTGGTCAGGACAAAACCCAAATTATATATGGTCATTAAGCCTGATTGAGACCAAATCTATATAATGCATGGTCATTTAGTTTGATTCAGACCAAATATAAATATGACATGCCCATGAAGTCTGATCAGAGACAACTTAACCATACACCAGTGACGTCATCAAACCGGCTTCACCACGCACCCCTTGCTACACTACCTACACACAGCACTGACCAACAGGTACCATAGTCAAAGATTACTCTTAACCTTCTTAAAATGTTGTTTTGTCCCTTTCACAATAGTTTGTCAAAACTTGTATCTAATATGTTGGGTCATCTGCTCATATTCACAGTGATCTACCTATCTACCAGTCTGCAAAACATGGCAGGAACATCAACAATTTGGGGCAGCCCAAATCCTGCCTCAAATTGGGCATGATATGCCCGACCAAATTTTGCTCTTCAGCCAAATGTTGACTGGAGTGTGGTTGGGTTGTTAGCAGAATCACATTTTATCTTGTATAGCTTAACATTTATTTATGCCTAAATATTATTTCTCATCAGATTAGTGCAACTTAAAACCAAGAATGAATGCTGGTAATGTATGGTCAAATACTACTGTGGCATCGTTCCCCTGTGGCCCATATATTATATATATATTTTTTATAAATATTTTGGATACAATGTAGGGCAAATAGGTGTGATCAATATATGTTTTTAAATAATCAATATTCTTTATAATATCAGCAATTCACTGTATTTTTTAAAACATACCTAGTATATTTTAAAAATGTCTTGCCCTGCATAAGAAATACTTAATCCAGTAGGGATGTTCTGGAAATATGATAGCAAAAAATACATCTATGCCATATTTGATACAAAAGTGGCACATTAGCTAGTTCTGCAGGCCTTATGCTGGTCAATGTGTTGTTCATCCTGGCAAAAAATGCTCTGATGTTTACCCGACTGGCGTGAGTTGCCCCAAATGATCTTGCCCCGGGCAGCAATATCTGCTCAAAATTTAAAAAACTGCCTCAATTTTGATGTGTTGTTGCCAAATCAGCTCCAATGAGATCTTGTTGAAACCTGCCATGTTTTGCTGACTGACCTATCTACCTTTTGGTGTAAAGGATCGATATCAAGTCATGTCAAAATACCATGTTTGTCATGCTACTGTAGGTGTAGATAATACTGATGCACTAAACCACACATTGATAATGGCATGCAGTAGATTGACATATTTACATGAGTATGACAGCTGATTACCCTGATTACCCCCTTACCCTGTCCATATGGTCTGCATGGGTTGTATTGGGGTCAGCTTATAATTCCAAATTCACTCTTTTGGTCTGATTCCAAAGAAAAGGTTAACCAGTCTGAATTTGCTTGTGTCATTGTGATTTCTGTCAATGGCTGAATATTCCAGTTATCCAAAATGTGGATGGCTTTGATGATGGATGTTATGAATGGTGTAAAAACGATCGATAACATGCCAATTTTTGTTTACTTAAGTGCCAAAATATATTATTAAAACAGATAAGCTTCATCACTATCAGTCAATCATCATTAGGGCTGAAGTTTTATCAATATTTGTAAATGTCAAAGTTACAAAATAACAAAAACATAATTAGCAAACTTCAGACCTGTCTGATCTGATCTCAGTAATATAAAATGCTTGGCCTTTTCGATAATTTATTTTTGCACCAAAGCTATTAATGAATACTTTGGCATGTTGTTAATCATTTGCACACAATTTTTAACACAAATTCAGTTATCTGCAGTTTGTCAGCTAAGCCATGGGATTGAAATAAGCACACTGGCATGACTATCAAGGAAAAACAAATACATGTGAAAGTTAGCGTTTTGTCAGGTGTTCATGGCTAGCCTTCTTTTCCATCTTCAGCTTCAGCTGTGTACTGCTGCTGTGAGGGAGACTGAACTTTGCTCTTCTTTGACAATGCTTTTGCATTTACCAACAGCTCCCTATTTTTATATACATATATTTAATAATTATGTTGTGATTTTCGTTTCAATTATTTCTTTTCATTAAGTGATTATTTCTAAACCTGTGATAAGAAAAAAAAGTTGTACATTTGCTTGTGTATTCAAGTCGCAATAAGTTTCTCAAAACATTGTAGCATGTCCTTTGGCAGCTGAAAGGTTTTCTCTATTGCTCAATAATGATGTCACTCCAATTTTTTCACAAATGTGTATAGAGATAAGTGACGTTTCAAGAAACAAATATCATCTTGTTTTAAAGGGAGTGTTTCTAATCACATCGCTTGTTTGGGGTTATTGACACTGGTTTATTGAGCATATTTTCCCAAATATAATCAAGCTTCTCTTCTCTTTTTCTTGTTCTCATTTTCTCATTTTTCTCATTTTGAGTTCTCAATGTTCTCATTTTTCCAGATTCACGCTAGTTGCTAGTTGCTGAGATATTTCGAAGACACCAGAAACTGGCTGGTAGCAAAAAGTTGTAGGGTCGACCCCAGAGGACTTACTACTACAAGAATCATTGCTAATATCATAATTTGTTTACAAATTTTGCTAGTTTTTAGAAAGCGCTGGCCAATAGCATTCAAACAAAACAGCTTGTGATTCCTTAATAGCTGGCTGCAGGAACAGTCTCAAGGCCATGTTGGCTTGTTGATGGGTTTGTTAACATTGTTTGTATGGATTGTGTTATTGGTCGTTAGGTTGCGCCGTTTCACATAACATCTTGTTCCCTCTGATCATAGTGAACAATTTAGTTATATCAAAGCAAAAAATAAGCATGAAGAATATAAGTGAAAATTCAAGTAAAAGGGATGCAGATGTGAATTTTATTGTATCCAACACTCAAACCAAAGGCTTCTTACCATAAACAAAATATTTTTGGATTTCAAAGCATTGGACGTTCTCCCTTTAAACATCACTATATTTCATATTGGTGCACTACCCTGGTGTACATTTGACAATTTTCAGAAAGGTGGTAATGTTCCTTTAATTTCTTTTATAATTACTTTCTTTTACATGGTAAGTTGAACACGCCATTTTTCACTAATGCTACTGTAACAGTAATTCACATTTCGATGATAGGCTAGTTCAGTGGTCTGCTGCCAATCAGCCTTTTGTTGCCTGTTGGTCAGACCACAGCACTAACTTGTCATGGTGACCTTTTGTGAGTAGGCTATACACCTGTCATCCTATCCCCTTGGTCTATGAGATGGCTGTAGATGGCAGGTTTCCATCAGCAAAGATTTGAGGTGGCCTGAATCTAACATGCCTTCATGATAATTTTGTTTCAAAAATTGTTTAATTCGAATATATCTCACTAGAAGTTATGTATTGTGTGTCTCATGTCACCATCTCGTGATCAATTATTTAAATTGATGTCGGTGTTGCGCTGCTAGAACAAGTGGACTTAATGTAAATTAAATGAACTAAACATATACAATATAAAACGCAGGATATCTGACAAACCCTTTTGTTCTCTCCATGTTGCATAGCTTCTGATTTAATTTCCTTGAAACATTCTGAGAATCGCAGCTGAATCAGGCTCTCTCTGCGGATGCATGGCAACAGTGGCTGTGGTGTGATGACTCCATGTGTGTTCTGTTGCAGAAATTCCGGAAGGTGAGGGACGCTCTGCGGGCGGCCGTGGCTCAGGTCGGTTATAACCACAGGGTCAGGTGTCGGTGTCAGCCACAGGTCACACGTGTCACAGGTCAGACGCGCGCAACTGCAACCGAACGAGAGCGATAGATGCAGATTGAACAGAGCGTCACGATTCCGTGCTGGCTGGCCGCCTGCGGGGCACTACAGCTGGGATGATCTGTCACTGAGACTCGACTATACGGTCCTCCTGTCTGCGTCCTACCTGTCTGGCTTTCCAGCTGCTCTCTGCCTTCCCAGTTTTGTTGATGCTGCAAATCAGCTAGTAACGTTGCTTTGGTGGTGGTATCAAGCAGCATCACTGAGTTGTAGACTTTTCCACACAGGGGAGGGGTGGGTTTTATCATTTGTTATTTAGGATGATGTCAGTGAGTTAATATTGGAGAAGCTAGTTGTATTAATGTCACCTGAACTTTCGAACAGTTACAACTGTTGGTTTGGAGTTATGTTATCAGATCGTCAAAATGTTTCCTGATAAGCTTCACACAAATGGACATTTATCATAAATCATTAAAATAGTTGTTGGGAGTTGTGTGAAAGATAAAATCAGGATGCAATTTGCATGATTTTGTTGTTGTGTCGTACAAACTCATAGAATATTGATCCAAGGCTTGGTTTTAATTTTATGAGCTTTCACTATGTTGTTTTAACTTCAGAGCATTTCATTTCAGTTTCGCCTATGCAGAATGATATATATATATATATATATATATATATATATATATATATATAGTATATTTCAACCAGGAGTAGCCACCCTGCCTTTGCCCACATGTCAGAGATGCACCTATCTAGATCCTGTTTTATCTATCTAACCTATCTAACTTCCTATTTAAAGAAAGTCTGTCTGTTTGCACAGTCCCAGTTTGTATAGTCAGTTACAGTAATCCTACTGCACATTTTCACTCTACTCTCTACCAGACCTGGGCCTACGTCAGGCAGTGTCACGTGGGCGGCCGGCCAGCGCGTTGAGCGATTGTCGAGTGAGTCTTGAGAGCAAGAGACGAGCGAAAGTAAGCGCGCAGTGAGTGAGATGTGTGGCTAACCCGACCGCCTGGACGTGAGAATGTCTAGCACTGGAAGTGGCTGTGGCAGACATGTGCCTGGGTACAAGTCACTCGGAGTTTGGTTCACAGATTGACGTGCAGTCGCGTTGACTATAATATGTTGTCAATCGCGATTGCATTGTGTCAATTTATTACTGTATCAGGGCGCATGTCTGCCGGGATGTTTGGGCTTGCGACTGGCTACCTTGTCTTCACATACCTGGGTAATGTCCGTCTTAACTTGTCCGTCGGCTTGGGCTAACCTGTCTTCCTCACGGCCTAACCTCACATCTCCTCGCTGTCCTTGGCGGCTGGTATTGGGCTGTCCTGCTGGGTTGATTCTGGTCAGCGGGTGCCTGAACGCATTGAACGATCCTGATGCGCCCGATCCTGCGCTTTGCCGGCTGCGTGTCCAACTGACTGAGCTGCTGTGAGAGCGCGCGTATGCGTCGCGTGAGAGACTGTATGAGCGTGGGTGATGGGTGCGCGAGGCGCCGTAGCGCCCAGCATGCGACTAGCAGGCCCACTGCCTCTCGAGCGCGCCCGCTCACGGCCCCGCTCGTTCACAGAGAACAAGCGGAAGAACGATGACCAGCTGGAGGCGAGCCTGGCGAAGACGAAGCGGCTGGAGCTGAAGTCGAAGTGCTCTGACCTCATCGTGCTCGGACTGCCCTGGAAGACCACTGAGCAGGAGCTGCGCGAGTACTTCGAGTCTTTCGGCGAAGTGCTGATGGCACAGGTAAGCGGCAACTGGTAGCTTCGGAACGATTGCAATGTTTTTACGCTAGCGTGAATATTGTCACTAGTTCTCATTACATTGGTCAATTATGATTAAGTCGGTTTAAATTATTACGAGCGAGCGCGAAGCGCTCGCTCGTCCTTTCGTGGTATAGGAGGAAAATGTTAATATGAGCAACCTGACCGACCCGACCCGACCCGTGGCGACACTTTTGAGAATCTCTGCAACCGCTCGTCCGATTGACAAGCGGTCTTTGCTGAGTAGCCCGATCCAACCTACACTGTGGCGTGTTGTGACAAAGAAGTTATTCGGCATATGCATAATATACGCTCTAATATCTTATGTTATGATGTAAATGTATGTTGTTTACTCAAGCTAATTTGCTGAAGTAGGATACCATCAAAATGTGTTGTGTTCGCTGTCGTCGCTAACGGTTAAAGTATTTGACCTAGATCGTAGACCAGTTTGTTATTGCCTAGTAAATGATTGTATCATGTGACAAGTGACTGCACCGTGGGTCATTGACTTCATATCAATGCTGGGAATACACTGGAAATAAAATATTACCACCTGTTAAGTGATGGTAGCACTAATTAAGACTTACCACTCGCATTATCATTCCAATAAAACATGAAAATTATCCTTATGGCTAGTTCAGCCAAACGCTTCAAAACAAAATATGTCCGCTGATATCAGTTAAATTTGGGAGCTGCAGACCAAAGAGGCGTCACTAGTCCCTAGCACTTCAAAGTCTGCAGTTTTTCATAAAACCATTCTTTGTGTTTTGCTGCCTTTACCCCAATTTGAAGAAGAAAAAAATAGTTCCTATATTTGAGTAGAAAAAAGCAGTGTTGTTCAAAACACCTGATAGCATACGTTGGTCTACTTTGTAGCAATGCGCAGTCAGTCGGTGGTTGTACATTGTATGGACTCCCCGTCGGAGTCCATCTCCGTGGTACGAAAATAATCCCAGCTTTACCGCGTCGTGGTGATTCGGTTCAAATGGCGCAAGAGGCTCTGCTTGTGAGCTCAGCTGGTAGTCATTTCGAATGCAGGCGGCGGCACCCCATTCGCGGTAGGTGTCTGGTGGACGCGGGCGCGTCGTAGCGGTGGCGGCTGCGCTGCGGATATGTGCGCTGCACGGCGCTGTCCTCTCCAGCCGGAGTCGGACGCCTGCATTATGTATGATTCACCGTTCGGAGAAGCGGGGGAACCCGTCCTGTCGGACATATGCATTGACACTTGTCAAAGAGAAATGCCTACCCACACGTTAGCATGAGGCGCGAAATGCAGGCGGAATTGTTATGGTGGTCATGTTCTCTCTTAGTGTTGTTTAACATTGGCGTTTTACGGTTGGCATGATGGTGAATTTCGTACTGTAATCCTCACGAGCGGCATCTAACTATGACGTTGCGGCGCCCATAAACCCAATCATTAGCAGCGTACTTGTAATCCTTGACCGCAGTATACAAACAGGGTTGATCTGCTAGTTTGCCTGGTTAATGTCCATGCTCTCAACAGCCGACCGCACGGCGACACCCACGCATGGCCACATGTTGGCTTATCATAGCACCATGGCTTATAGCACCCTGGCTTATCATAGCACCATGGCTATCATAGCACCCTGGCTTATCATAGCACCATGGCTATCATAGCACCCTGGCTATCATAGCACCCTGGCTATCATAGCACCCTGGCTATCATAGCACCCTGACTATCATAGCACCCTGTCTATCATAGCACCCTGTCTATCATAGCACCCTGGCTATCATAGCACCCTCATAGCACCCTGGCTATCATAGCACCCTGGCTATCATAGCACCCTGGCTATCATAGCACCCGGCCTATGGTGGCCGTACGCAGCTGACCGGTCGGTGAGCGGGTGGGCGGTGTTAGAGCGGGGCGGGCCAGCCGGCAGGTCGCGGCGGCCGGCTCTGTTTACCCGGGGTCCAGTGAGCATCGATTGGCGCTGGCGGCGGCGGCGGCGGCCTCGCCGCGACCTTGGGTGCAGCCCACACGCCACCGTTGAGGACGGGCTGTCGAGGACGGGCGCGCTGATATTGGGGACAACCGAAGGCGCTGGTGGATGTCCCAAGTGCGTGGGAGGGTTAGGTTGCACGAAGGTTGCCGAGGAACTTAGGGGATGCATGTGAATCATTGCAAACATTAAAATGTGCAAATAATTATTATTTGATGATTAATGTTTGGTACTAGACAAAAATAGTGAGAAATTCAACAAAAAGTGTGTTTAGACGAGAGGTCTAGGAATTTGGAGCGTTTAATTGTTTGCTCAGGCACATTTGGTGCCGTTAGCAACGCACATCGTTGCGTCAGCTCGTGTGTGGACTCTCACTCCCCTGTCACGTACGAGACGCTATGATGTGATGCATTTAAATGGCTGCCGAATACGAGAACTGAACACGAGTAAAGCCCGGTCCTATCCGCACCCGTCTCAAACGAACGGCCGCGCGACGCACGCGCCCAGACGGACGGCACAAAGGTCGGGCTGTCTGTCCATTTCGTTTCCCTTTCGTCCGCTCGTCCCGCGCGGGTGCGGGAGCCGGGCGGGTCAGCTGATTGCGTCCGCCGGAAAGCGACCCTGTCGGGCACGGGCGGCGGCTGCGGATGGGTACACTCGCATTCCTTGTATGATAAAGTTGCCTGCGATGCTGCGTAAGCTGTTTTTTGTCCTAAAATCGACCATTCTTTTAAATGTAAAGTTTTGAGCGAAATTGCAATCAAAAGGTACGGGTTCATATTCATATTTTACCTTAGCTTAAGTATCCTTCAGATCAATCTCGTTTAAATATTTCGATTGCCTTATGTTTTGTCTCGATCGAACAATTGGTTCGGGAGATAGACGGGGTCAAAATTTGCCCCCTCCCAGCTGGTTGCGTTTGGCTGCCGACCCCAGCGGACGGACGCTCTGCCGAAGTAAAGTCGGAATAGATCCGAGTTTTCCCCGCGCGGAGACGGAGTCAGAACGGCGTCTCTGTGTTCGCCCAACGGTCCCGGCCTTAACCCTACCCCAGGAATGTACTACGTGAGGAGTTGCCGACAGTAAAACGGACCGAAGGGTCGGACCTTGTCCGGACGGGCTCGGGCGGCGTAACAGGCCGGGACCGCACTGACGGGTGCAGCGAGGGACCGGAGGGTGCGGTGAAGACCGGCTATACCAGAATAATGCAAACGGTAAAAAGGCATGATGGCGAACTCCGGTTAACTGAGAGAAACGAAAACAATAATCTTAAAAGGTTTCTAGATTTTGAATTGGCTGTAATTCCGCACCGACAATAAGGGTCAGTTTGAGATCAAAACCACCAAGCCATGCCAGATGTTCCCGGTAGAGCGTTCATCAAAACACTGGTGACAATACAATTTGTCATGCTAAATTGATTAAGTATGTGTGTGTTTTTTATCGTATCAGTTGCGTCATGTTTCATTAATATAACGCAGTGTCCAAAAAATTTGTCGGTTTTGGTGGGAGCATGGTGTCTATTGTGGAATTTATTTTCCACTTCTCATTCTTATTTTAGGAATGATTCTTGAACCTGACGGCACCATTACCTTATCTTTCCACTGTGCGTGTCGATGTCTACTGACCACTCACACCAGGTGACCTCTGGACGGGCACACTAACCCAATCTTGCATTCACTGCACTCTTCCGCATGTGTCGCCGCAGGTCAAGAAGGGACCCCAAGTCGGGCCAGGAGCAAGGGCTTCCGGCTTTTCGTCCGCTTCGGCACGTTCGAGGCTCAGATGCGCGTGCTTGAGCCAGCGGCACATGATCTATGGCCGCTGGTGTGACTCAAGATTCCCCATCGAGGAGGCGGGTAAGTTGCCCGCGTCATCCTTAGTTCCCTCCCGGTAGGGTAAACTGTCCCACTACCACTACCATGCACTTTTGCCATGCAAGGACGCTGGCTGCGTAACAAGCAGGGGTTTCGATTTTATAAATAATGCTCGCATTAAAAATTAAAAATAAGCAACATTAAGCATTTTTTTGTCAAAATTCGGACCAGTGGTCGGTTTTGAAATAATTGTACAGTTATGAATTGCTTTGTTTTATTTTAACAGTCTGTGAACCGACATTTTTCCCAATATTATTGGGCAGGTCAATTTCTGCTTCGTTTTTATTATATACCAAGGTCAAACGGGAATTGATTCAAATGATTAATTAATATTATTTAACCCTCGCACCGACAGGGGCTGAGGCCAACTTCGAAACCGACGGGGGCGATAACCCCCCCCCCCCAGAGATCTCCAAACTACGAACGTAGCGAGAAGCGGAAAACGGCGTGAGGTAGGCCTGACGAGTACTAGCGAAACATACTAGCTATTTTTTTTCAGGTCAATATTGAGGTCACCAGAGGTAAAAAAGTCAATTTCCCATATTTCGAGTAATTGAGCACTGCTTCACAGTAACCCGGCTAGCTCAGTAACTAACATAGTAGGAGCACTCGAAAAAAATCACTGCATTACTCTTGAAACACTCTTTCGCCAACATGTTTCAGAATTTGGAGATCGGCTCAATAGTAAAGGCTTTCAGAAGGTCAGCGAAGGTCAAAATGCTTTAATTTTACTGAAAAGTTTTTTGTTAATAACTTGCTTAAGTTTTAAAGGTAGAGCAGTCATTTTGCCACCATCGTGTTTCTCAATCACGGCGCATCGAACCCATATATCGTTTGATCTAGCTAGGTCAAACTATTTTTTTTTACCTGACCTGACCTAGGTCATTCAAGGTCAAGTAAAAGTTTTATGTTATCGATGAAGTTTGACAGAGAACAGAATGGGTGAAACCACAGTACTCTATCTTAGTTAGAACATGAGATATTGTACTAAAAAACATATGACCTTTTTGACATTGGATTTGACCTTAAAGGAATAGTTACTTTAAATAGGGTTTTTGAGTTGAGACATAGCAAGTTGTGCGCTATGCTCGGAAAATGACTTGTGACGCTTTCACATTTTCCCAAGAAACTTCTTAATTATTTTAATATTTCAGTCCTAAAAGACCGGGTATTACCCGGTAACGTTCCAATCGCTGATTTGGCTGATTTTGGCAGTTGAGTATGATATATGCGCACAGATGACGTAAGACTTGGGGAAGTGTTTAAGTGCTGGGCAAAACCCAACTGTGTTCAGTACCTTATTATTTCTTATTTCAAAGAATAACTTTGTTCAGGTCAGGTCAGGCTAGTGATTTTGATGTATTAATCTATAAAACCATTTTTCTTAAAACAACGTTCTGTTAGCGTATTGCTGTAGCGTTCAGTGCTGGGCCTGAACGTTCCAGGCTTCGGTACAAATTGTTGATTCTGTCCCCTCCCACTCACCGAACCCCACCTCGTATTCAGTACGCGCTGCCGCTGTTTGATTGGGCGCCCGTGAGGATAGAGCCGACGGCGAGGACCGGTACGCCAGTTGAACGTAGACCGTGCGGCTGTAGTGTGGACACATAATCCAGACGGACGCCCCAGAGCACGACAGTGAGGACGATGTTGGGACACTACCTTTCATAGTGAAATCTAATAGTGACGAAATAACCTACTTAAAACAAGACTGTGATGGTTGTTAAGGGTTGTATGTCCGGCATCTTTCAACAAAGTACTTGGGGGGCCCAACGTAACCCCCACCCATTGTATACACACGATCCTCCACTAAATCGATGACGTTGCGTGCTTCTCAGCCAGCTGATTTCGGCATTACTTTGAGGAAAAAGATTGTGAGTGGAGTGCGAGCAGATGAGTGTGCGATTTTATTTGTTTTTTCCGCGTAATATAGGTTTCTTTGATCTTACTAAATATGATACTTAATCTTGCTTCTCTTCATCATTTCTGAGCTTTTTCTTCATTTTTCATAGGGTGAACTATTCCATTTAACGAGGTCATGGAAGAAACAATACAACTTGTATTCGTATAATTTTGCTTCAAATAGTGATTAGGATGAAAACTGACCACATTTAGCCAGTTTTGTTCGATTGCGTGCGCATGTCCAATTTTCTCTCCAAAACCTTATAATGGAGGTTCTCCAAAAAATTGGACATGGACCTAGGTCACGATATAAAAAATCAAAGATATACGAACTGTAGATATCTAAAGCTTTTAATTACACACTGTGAGTTTCAAACTGTTGGTTCACCACTGCTGTGCTTCGCAAGATGTCAAACTTACAAAAACAGTGACTTTGAGGTTCAGTCATTTAGTGTGACCTGACAACGTGACCTTGAAATTAGGAAGTGCCATTTTTTTATAAAGGTTGCGGAATTATGCCAAACAGCTATACAAAATCTTGGCGGCGCTACGCGCCGCCCTTTTTCCGCTAGTCGGAAAAACCTGTGGGGGGGGCGGATAATTCCGCCCCCCGTTCGTGCGAGCGTTAACATTCTGGTTCATGGTATTCAGTTTTAAAGTGCTTGCTCTGAATTATATTATTTTTGGGATAGTTTATCCTCTGCTGCTAGATATAAACCCTGGAAGGAAGTGGCTCAAATGTCTTAAAGATAGTGTGTCTACTGTTTCGGAATGTTAAAATTATTTGCCTTGCGTTAAGTAGTTAGTTTGATTGTTGGATACGATAAAGTTCACATCTGGAGTCCCTTTAGTTGAATTTGTACTCGTATTTTTTCTTGCTTATTTGTTTTGATATTGATAAAAATATCGCCACTATAGTGAAGGTAATTGTCCTTAGTGAAGGTAAAACCTGTTGCTTGGTATGACATGAGTGCAAACATTCATCAAGTGTTCGAAATAATTTAAAGTAATCGTCAATTTGACATTGTTCCAGTAATTTTTGTGTTTCAGACATTTTATTGAATTTATTGTGCTGTTCCCATCACGATTTCACATCTGCCACGTATAGCAGTTGATTCTAGCATACCTTGGCTCTGCGGCCGCTAGTGGAAACCAATGCGGTGGAGCTGAATGACAGCAACCCATTGACTGCAATTCATACAGTTGACTGCAATGATAACTTCTCGCTGGGTGCACAACTGTGTTTGCATCGTAGGGCGCACCTGTGCATTCCTGATATGTGCGTGGGATGAGACCACGCTGCAAGCTGTTACCTCCGCCTTCCCACGTTGAACACATCTCCCAGAAGGAGGAACCCAGGTGCCTTGTTAGGCGACGGCCTCTTGTTCCCTCCATCCTGTCTGACGCGTTCTTCCCAGTGCCAGCAGGAGGGACAGCACCCTCCCCATCCTGTCCTGTCTGACCCTGACGCGTTTCTCCCGATCCCGACAGGAGGGACAGCACCCTCTCCATCATGTCCTGCTGGGCGCAATGTGACCTTTGCTGTCGACGCGCCCTAAAACCCCAATAATCAATCAATCAACCATCATGTCCTGTCTGACGCGTTCTTCCCGATCCCTGCAGGAGGGTGCCCACCAGGTGCCCTGCAAGGTGTTCGTTGGTCGCTGCTCGGACGACATCACACCGGAGGACCTGCGAGAGTACTTCTCGCAGTTCGGAGAAGTGACGGACGTCTTCATCCCGAAGCCGTTCCGCGCCTTCTCGTTCGTCACGTTCCTGGACCCCGACATCGCGCAGAGCCTGTGCGGCGAGGACCACATCATCAAGAACACGTCCGTGCACGTCAGCAACGCGGCGCCCAAGACCGACAACGCCAACCGGCACGGCTTCGGTCGCGGCCACCCGCGTGACGCCGGCCGGCCAGGCATGGGCGGTTACGGGCCGGCGCAGCACGGCTACAGCGGCCAGGGCATCAACGGCGGCTGGGGCAATCAGCACCAGGGCGGCCGCGGCACTGAAATGCCCAACCTCGCCGCGCTCGGCACTTCGCTCGGCATCGGCGGCCAGGGCGGCCACCAGCACCCCAACAACCAGGGCCCGAACCCGGGCCAGATGAACGTCGGCCCGATGAACTTGGGCCTGAACCCGCTGGCTGTGGCTGCGGCACTGAACCAGGCCGGCTGGGGACTGCTGAGCAACCTGCCGGGTCAGTCGCCGGACACGCCGATGGCCTACAGCCAGGCAGGGCCGGCGTCAGCCAGCCAAGCGCAGGGCCCGCCCTCGATGGCCGCCAGCGGACAGCCGGGCGGCGGTCCGGCCGGCGGCAGCTTTCTCAACTGGATGAGCCAGGGCGGCGGCGGCGGCGGTGGTGGCGGCGGCGGCGACGGTGGCGGCGGCGGCAACGCGATGCCGCAGCCGCCCGGCAGCCAGCCGCCGGCGGGCGCCGGCGCCGGATGGCCGCAGCGCTCCGACCAGAAGCAGTCGGCCGGCGCCGGACCCGGCTACGGCCGGAACCCCGACTACGTCTGAGCGCGCCGCCTACCGGCCGGCTCTGTACATACCGGCGGCGGCAGCGGCGACCGCGCGCGCACGCACGCGCACTAACTCCATTTGGGCGCAGCCTGGGTGTTGTAACTGTCTCGGCTTTTGTTATTGTTACTGGTGTGCTGGATGGTGTGGGTGCGTGGCGGCGCACCGCTTGCGGGGCGCCGTCTGCCCTCTGGTCCGCCCTCTGCGCTCACCGGTTGCTGCTCCGTTTCCGTTGTCGCTTTTAGAGTTTCTCATGTTGTGTTCGATGCACGGAATGGCGCGCGCGCGGCCCTCCACTCGGAGCGTCCGCCGGCGGTCGGTCGCCGCGGAGCGGGTAGCGCCTCGGGGCGGTAGCGGTGATGACGCGTCTCTTATTTTTGGTATGTGGTGGCGTATATAATCCCGGTGGTTGTAGGCCTTTGGAGCGCGACGTTTGACGTGCTGCGCGGCCGCTGACGCGCGGAGGTGTCTCCGGTAGTCGTGGCTGTCCTCGGTGTGTGTTCTAGGTAAGCGCCGCCGCCGTGAGCGGTCGTAGCTCTCTCTCTCTCTCCCTCTCTATCTGTCCGCTGTATGCGACTGCGGTGTTTCTTCTATGCGCTTGTGGGTGGTTCGCGACGGGTCGGCGGCCGACGAAACCCATTGCCTCGACGAGGGCAGATGCGCCGGCCCAAGACCGGCCGCCCTTTCCCCCCTGTCTGCGTGTGTTAGTCTGTGTGCGCGTGTGCCTGTGTGCGTGTGCCTAGCTAGGATAGTGGCGACGGCGGCACCCGACTGGCCGCGGCTGCCGTGCGAGTAGGGAGAACGCGACTATCTCCGGGACTGGGGTCCGGGAGACACGTCAGCGGATCTGCTTGGGTCGCTAGAGGCGGCTGCGGTGGCGGTCGGGCGCCGCCATGCCTTTCTTGCGTAAAAATGGTCTGTGTGGCGAGTGTTCTGGAGTCGATTTTGCTTGGAAAGTCCCTAGGCCGAGCGCGAACTGTATATAGAAACCCTCTGGGAGGCTGCGGCGTCGGCCGCATGGAATTTGAGACGCGGGATAACTGAATGGGAATGTCTGTGGGTGGCATCGGCGGCGCGCGGTGACAGATCGACGGCTCCTCAGCCATCGGATTTTACATGTTCGGACCAAGTACAAAGCGAGCAAATTGGGTAGGGCTGAGCGTGGTGCGCGTGCGTTTGATGGCAGGGAAAGCGGAGTGCCAGGCTGCGACCCGGCTGGCAGCGAAAGGACACAGTATGATGACCGAAAACGTGACGCTAATCTGTTGAACGTTTGGGCTTGGCCCAATGTCTGGGAAGTGGGCACTAAGTTGCTGTCGGAACGTTTATAAAAATAATCCAATATATCTCCCACGCAGAACAAAGCCGGCGTCTGTCTGGGTTGGCAGGGCGGATGAAGGATAAAGCTAAGGAAATATTGGTGTACTGAAGGCATGCTATTGGTGCTACGCGGCCAAAACATAGCCTTGAACACTTACGGTCGCCGATGTCCAATGATGGCGCGTATAACGTTCGCAACGAATAGTCAACTTCGTGGAAATTCTTAATGCATTCCAAAGCCACAAGCTACATGAATATCTACGAGTTACTGCGAGTTGTCCATTTGGTACTGAAAACCACCACTCACCAGTCACCAATAAACTGCGATGTCAGAAAAACATTAACAGTGTGCAATTCAGGGGTGGAACTTCATCTTAGGGAGCCCCCTCCCGATTTAGTGCCCTGCCCCTCCCCATGATCATTCGGAGTCCGGACCATTCCAATGTTTTCCAAGATGCGCGCCTATTGAATTATTGGTCGACTTGGGGTGGGGGGCTCTCGGTCTTCAGGGGCCCTCGACAGGTGTGGAACTTTATATCTCTTGGGGAGGGCCCGAGCCCCCTACCAATGATTTGAAATTTTTAACATTAGGCCTATGGCGTTGCATGGTAAGAACTGAAATTAAATCTATTAAATTAACATTAGGGCCCCCGGGCGATTTAATAAAGTTCCGCTTGTGGCCCTCGATCGGCTTGAGGGAACCTCAGCCGGCTTGAATGGGCCAGAGGCGCAGCTAGACCTCTGAGGGCACGGCATCTCTTGGGGCCCCCGACAAAATGGGGCGAGAAACAGTCTCCCGCATTTAGGCCACTATATTTAACAGGGCCATTGAAACGTCGACGTCGCTCGCTGATACATTGTTTTAGTGTGCAAAGTGGTCGGTTGATCGGGGGAAGGCAAACTGGGCCCTGTTAACAGCGACACTCGGATCTCCCCCGGCGCACCCTGGAGAGGGGCGCGGCCAACACGTGTCATCAGAGAAGAGGGACGAGTGTGGAAAGTGAATGGTTCGCCCTGTGGCATAGGGGCCCTCTAGGTGGTATTGGTGTCTGCTGTTCTTTGAGGGCCGAGTCGGCCTGGAAAGAAGCTTCTAGTATTTGGAGGTATATGTGGTGACGACGCCCAAACCAAATTGCAAAACAATATCTATATTTGTAACGGGCTTATGGCTCCCGATATAAAAGGAACATGGATGTCGCAGTTCTTGATTTACCAAAAAAGATGCGCATGGCTTCTGCGCAGGAATGTTCCGCCAAAAACAAGGATAAATTCAGACTAGAGACTTTTCAAATATTCCCTGAAATGTATGGCCACTTATCACTAGAACGAAGATATGGAAGCACTTCTGCTAGTTGCTACCAAACTCCACTTAGTGCTGACACTAACCAATCAATTCATGCTAGATGGCGCTTCTAAGCATTATAGATGACGCCACCAACAGGACACGCCACAGCTGCTAGTGTTGGCATGGAGCGTTCCGACGCGTGTTTAGGAATCGCAATTCGCAACCAGCACCAGGAGGCTGGTCAGCACCAGGAGGCTGGTGCNTAACCCGGCTGCAGCTGCTGACACTACAGCTATGAGCTAAACAATGGCAACTACCCGTACTGTAGATAGGCTGTTTGCCTGCTGGGTATTGTAGAAAGAAACGACATGACCTCTTGTGTCGCAACGTGCTCCTGTCAGGGTTGTGCTCGATTGGGCAATTGGCTCAAGCTACTCCCGTCTTGTGGGCAGCCCATCACAACTGATAAGGAAGGAATGTCGGGGATCGGGATTGGGTCATTAGAGGTGTAGAGGAGTAGATAAATAATAGATAAGGTTTGACTATTAGTTGCTCATTCTAAAAAACTAGTATATCCTACCGGCAGCGCTCGGCACGCTGCTGGCACCCTGCCCGAACCGTGAGGGGTCAAGTACAAAAGGGTGACAACTTAGACAAAGGTGCACAACCCTGACCCCAGTCACCAGCAGTGGAGACACCACCGTAACCCGTCACCACCCTCATATAACAGACCGGGTGGTCGCCCGGTCTTTGACCCGGCTAAAACAGGGGCGGAGCGGCCGTTTTCGGGCCCGCCGCCGTGCCGCCGGTCTCCGTTGGCGGTAATTCCGCCACCCTAATGACCAGGTCAGAGGTGGGGCGGGCTGACTGAAGTGCGCGTGCCGTGCGACCCAGCGTCTAATGACAGAGCGACACACGCCGCCCGTGTCACCGCCCCGCGCCGCCCCGCGCCGCCCCTCGCCGCCCCGCGCGGCGTCAGGTGCGGACTGGACCTGACGGAGACACTGGGGTGACAATCGCAGAGATGGGACGCTACTGTGGTTACTGAGGTCACTGAGGTCACCGAGGGACGATACTGTGGTCACTAGGGTCACCGATGGTCGCTTCTGGATTCACTGAGGTTACCGAAGGTTACTACTGTGATCACTGATGTCACCAAGGGACTCTACTGCGGTCACTGAGGTCACCGAGAGTCGAGAGACGCTACTGCGGCCACTGAGGTCACCGAGAGACGCTACTGCGGTCACTGGCAGAAGCTGCTGTGGCCACTGGCGGATCATCAGCACTATACTAGGGGTCTGCCGCTGGTCCAGGGCAGCGAACAGGACCGAATGAGGTGCTTCGTCTCGCCCGCAGGAACGAATACGATACTTGCGAGGAGCTAAGCCAGCGTCAGGCAACAATATAAGTTGGACTGATTCTGGGGAGCAAAACGTCGAGCTAAGAAATAGGACGAACTCAGATGCATAACATAATCGCTGCAAATAATAATATAAATCTGAGTTTTTCCGATAAAGCCGAACAAAAATAATTTATTCCGTTATCAGGGGCGGCGCCACAGGTTCTTACCTGGGGGGCAAAGTCGAAGGGGGGCCTCCTCTCCTAGGGGGCCTCTTTGGCTGAAGGGGCCTTCATCAAGTTGGGGCTTCTATAACGATACCGATGTTAGTTTTATTTTATCCCCCCTTCAATTCAAGGCGTGTAATTATCAGAGGCCTTCATGAGCGCGTGTTAATTCACCTGGAAATAATTCACCTTCAACATGGGTTTTGAACTGAGATGGCAGTTTTGTAGCCCGCATCGAAATACTCCTAACCGCAAGTTTTCTGGGCTGAAAGGGCTCTCCAGCCGAATATATTTGACTTTTTGTGGAAGGAATGTGGTCCATAAATAAGGAATGTCAAGGATGTGGGCCTCACACCCCTGGGCAGAGGCTATACAGTAATCTTACGCGACTACTTTCGAATATATGATTGGCTGAGCCACGTTTGACGTTGCAGAGAGTACGCATATAGTTTTGATAAAATTTAATTATTGTACGTCCTTTCTGTCCTGAATCGGCCGCGATGTATGACTATTTTTGGACATTATGAAAATAAGTTGTATTTCAAAATATAGTCAAATCGTGTTTGAAAAAATCCAAGGTGAACTATTTCCTTTGAAGTCGTTTTTGTCCATGTTATATTACATACTACAGAGCTACCATTTAAAGGATTTCATTCACCAGAAAGAACGAAAAGAATATATAAAGTTAGTCGCAAACTCAAGGATTTTGGTTCCTGGGGGGGGGCGCTTTGAACAGGACGCCGTTCCTAAATTTGGAATGAATTCCCTAATTCCAAGCGTTGAAAGGGTCAACAAAACGGCTGAAAAGGCATGTTACAAGGATGGAGAATGCAGTATGGCAGGCATGGCATGAGCCATACTAAGTGACATCAGTTTGAAATCAACTGAAAGCTATACCAACTTCGAATATTTTTGGGGAGGAGGTCAAGTCTTGAAACTTTTGGAATTGCGGAAAAGGAATTGCGCCACGGAGCGGCGCGAAAATTTTGAATCTTACGCCCTGGATATGCATTCTCATCTATGCGTCGCATTGTGTATGGTGCCGGACTGCGGACCTCTATAAGTGCTCTTTTGCTCTTAAAAGTGCGATATAAAGTAATAAAGCTAACTTTTTTGCCCAATTATAGATTTATTTAAAGCAACAACTTATAAGCAAAACAAATAAATGCACCGCAAACAGGTGCGAATTTGTAATTTAGTTACTAGTTTTGACCCGCATACCATTTAATTTGTATTGCAGTTGTGCCGCGAAACGGCGCGAAAATTTGGATTTTGTTGTCAGACAGGGGCCTCATGTAGGCTAGGTCAGACCAGGGGCGCATATATCGGGGAGATGGGGCTATTTTCCCCTTGTTTATAGTCGGAGCTAGGACGCTAGGTCAAACATATTAATAAAAAAATATATATACCTTTTTGGTATATATTTTTTATATAAAAAGGTGAAAATGTACCCTCAAACTGACGTGGGCCAAATTCGAAAGTTTTACAACCTTACGGAAAGTTTTTAGGGGCCGATTTTAGTACAAGGGGCCTCCTGTCTAGTAATGAGGACCTCCTGTCTAGTACCGGGGCTTCCTGTTTAGTACCGGGGGCCTCCTGTTTATTACAGGGGCCTCCTGTCTAGTACCCGGGCTTCCTGTCTAGTATCAGGGGCCTTATATCTAGTACCGCGGAAGGGGCCTCCTGTCTATGTAGTACCGGGGACGATGTCTCCTATCTAGTACCGTGCCTCCTGACTAATACCGGGGCCTCCTGTCTTGTACCGAGGGTATCATGTCTAGCACCGGGGCCTCCTGTCTAGTACCTACCGGGGGTAGGGCCTCCTATCTTGTACTGGGGGCCTCCGGTCTAATACCGGGGCCTCCTGTCTAGTACTGGGGGGGGACTACTGTCTAGTACCGCAGCATCCTGTCTAATACTGGGGAATGTCTTTTTGTATAGTATGGGAGCCTTCTGTCTAAGTACTGGGGGCCTCCTGTCTAGTAATGGGGGCCTCCTGTCTAGTACTGGGGGCTTCCTGTATAGTACGGGGGCCTCCTGACTAGTACTGGGGGCCTCCTGTCTAGTAAAGGGGCCTCCTGTTTAGTACTGGGGGCCTCCTGTCTAGTATGGGGGGCCCTGTCTGGAACTGGGGGCCTCCTGTCTAGTACTGGGCGCCTCCTGTCTAATATCGGGGCCTACAGTGGCGTCATGCAGACTTTCCTCATTCAAGACATTTGACCAGAGCCACTTGATGTCTGTTTTGTTTAAATGGCTTATTCGGCCTCGTTTAAACCATCGACTGTGTAGAAACATTTTTTTTAACTCAAACCGTTTTCCGTTTTACACCAAAATCTACCACATACCTTCACTGTCAACCTTAGGTTCATCGTCTACTGGTACGATTGTACTAAAATCGCGTTCTATGTTCCATTTACACTGTTAGGTCTACACATTCCTGCAATAGATCATTCCTGCAGCCGTAGACCTACCGCAGTAACCTAACGACCTAGCCGACCTCCCAGTGTGCTTTAAGTGGCCAGCAGACCCACAAACACATATAGGTAACAGGTCATTATGTTGTTTTGCAGCGGGGTAGCAATAAACCAGCGGCAGCTGCGGCCGAGCAGCGCTGGCTATCATTAGACCAAGATTGGTTCTCTTGATCGCGGTAAAGACAAGGACAGTCCCATCCTGGCCCGGGTCTTCATTTAGGCTGCTGGAATATTTTTTTACTATACATCAGTGTCCTGAAATTGTTTTTTGCCAGAGTGTGTTGAATTTTCAGAGGACGTCACTATTCCAGATGGAGGTGGATATTGAGGTTACAATTTGTACGATAATAATATGAAAATATGTTAATTAGTATGATAATGTAGATAGATACATAAATATATAAAGTTAGCATACTTACGCAAAAGTAAATAGCACGAACGATGCAACACAAACTGTGGGTATGTATCTACATACCCTGACCCCCTTCAGACCAGACCTATAGGCTAAATAAAATTGCTTCAACTTTAAGGTCTGTATAAATACCAACTGCAATAGTAAATGTTCCCCACCTACGTCAACCATTCTCAATTTCTGGGGTTACAGGACCGTCTTTTATATGACTCAATGAAGCGTAATCCATGGGACTTATTCAGTTGGGAGAGCGACGTCGATAAATTGTAGACCCACCAAATTGAACGTGGAGAACCAATGTTAGCCTCCCCGGATGTAAAATTTTAGCAAATATCAAGTAAGGAGACCAAATAATGCCACCATATTTTTTTCGAAAATAAATTTGCTGTTCAATGATGAAATTTTCAGTTCCAATGACTTCCTCGTTGACAATTTCCAAAGCTGAATCGACGTCCTTGCATAAAATTACTAATTACAAAAATAATGGAGACATTCTTCAATGTGTTTTTTTCTTTGCAAAAGTTTGATGCATACACTTTTAAATAGAAAACAATACAAAATTTTGCATTGATAAATGATTAAATTGTTTGCTATTATGAATATATATCCCCGGGGAAACCTTTTACCGCTGGCTGCTGCATGACATTTCGCACGGTTTTCGGGGGAAATAAATAATAAAATGACAGTCAACGATTAACTTTACGTAAGTTGAAAGGCTTTTAAGCAGAAAAATGATCCTTATTTCCATCTGTGTGACTGGTTAAGTTTTCTCAGATGGTTGAAAAGACTCCTAAAACTGAAAAAGTTGGAAAATATGAATTATTTCGACGTCTTTCGCATGAAAGTTTTTTATCGAATGTTACCTGAGTTTACTCAATTTGCTTCATATGGCAGCTGAATATTTATGACGTCTCTGGCGCAGTAAACCACACGAAACAAATTCTTTCGGCGTGGGTTTGTTGTGCAATGTGCAATGTGCATGTTCAAGGCACCATAACCCGGCAAGAACAATAATGCTTTAGACTTGTGTGTTGTGGTGTCGGTTTGTGTGGTGCTTGGTAAGATTTATATTGGATAACATACCGTTTAATGGGTACTGGGTAGGTATGGACCTAGATAGGTAGGAAGATCTTTTTTATTGTCGAGTTTAGATTTTAATACCGCTTAGCTCGTTTGCTGGCAACGTCGTTTCGATGGCAAGTGACGTGACAAAAAAAGTTCATTTGCGTGTGTTTTTCCATTCATATTTGCGAATTTCAGGACACTGCTATACATTATTACAATGGTAGCAGCCATCACGACCCTTCGGGCCTTCCCTCGTTACGGATGTTTTTTCCCCTCGCACCATAAAAATATCATCGTCATCGAAAGACGATGCCCCTCATCTACAAATGTTGCAACCCGTTCGGTTTCAGTCGCCCTGTGTTCTACGGTAGCTCGTCGTCCCCCGCGTCCAGACTCCAAAGGAGTCCAGTTCTCCGCGCCGCTCCACGGGACGCGGTAAACGCCACCTATCGGCACGCGTCGTCCGTTAGCACGCAAGGCCGCCGAGGACCGCCTCAGGTGGTGGAGCGGACAGACTCCTCCGATCGCCGCCCGAGGGCAGAACAGAATCACCGCCCGGCCGCTGGTGTTCATCTCACTAACTGAGCTGTCATCACAGGCGTCATCAGGTGCCGGGGGGCGGCCCAGTATTGCCGAGTGACATACGACACTCCCGGGCGGGGGGACGGCGGGAGGGATGGGGAGGGGAGAACAGGGCTGCCTGTCTGTCTCCTCTCTGCTGTGGGCATCTGGCCGCCGCAAGCCCCTGAACGCGGGAGCCCAGCCGGGGCACGGGCCCAACGCCGTAGCACCTGGCCGCAACCTCCCCTCCCTCCTTGTCCCCAGCCAGCCCCTCCCTGGACCGCCCGCCACCCGCCGGGACGGGAAACGGCAACAAGGACCAAACACAACCACCGCCGAGATACACACACACACACACAACACACACACACACACACACTACACACACTACACACACACACACACACACACACACACACACGCACAGCACACGCACACGCACAGAGGGGCATAACTCTGCCAGATGAAAGGGACAGAGGTCCGAAATCGGCTCACAATACTTTCGAATTGTCACATTTGCGGATGCGAAGACGGTAGCAAGATATCCAGTATCCACCCCCTCTGACACATTAAGCAAGGGATATACTCATGACCACTTTTCGGGGAGGGAAACATCGGATATGGATCAGAGAACCTGATGGAAGTCAATCATGTACCCGGTGTATATACGCAATACGTCTGCAAAGTTTGGCTGAACTGAACTCCGGCTCTGCAGATAGTTGTACAATGGAGCGGTTTACGGCTTGTTATCCTATGGGTGTACGGTGTAGTGCAATATGTGGATAACAAAATGCCGAATGGTTTGCGTGGAAGACTGCAAAAAATAAGCTATCAAAATAAATGTGTTTCAACTTTATATAATGTTTTTTGTATTTTCCCAGCGTCCTTTGTGAATGATTTCCGCTTTCATCGCAAAATATTTTGTACATAATTGTCCTGACCTTCAGTGATGAGAGAGAATCAGGAGTGAAGGATCCTATTCAGATGGAGGGGGTGGGGGCTTCAGCCCCATCCCAGCTTGAGCGAGGTATTTGGTCGAATCCGGGGGAAGTCTGTATTTTGTGGATTTGTGTGTACTTAAAGCGATTTTTCCAAGCTCAGCCCACATTTTTTTTGCGGGAGAAGCTACTTCCCTGCAGATAATGATCAAATTAAATTTATTTTTGCAAAGCTCTTCCTTGCGTTTTACTCAACCAGATTAGAGCAGAAGCAGAAACAAATGAATATGACATTTTGTAAGAATGAAGCGTACCTTTTATTAACCTCGAGATGCATCCCTCTATGAATAATAGTAATAGATACAGAGTTCCAACCCCAGGCCCAGTTTCGCGCTACGTTAATGTTATAATAGTGAGGCATTATTGTTTAATGTCTTTTTTAGTTCTTATGGATATTTTTAAAACAAAGTTGCCAATAAATTTATAATGTATGCCGTTATAGTTTACAAGCACACATAGGCTCTACAAACATAGGTACTGCAAAAAATACTGCTTGTTTAAGTGGGTCATCAGAAGCGTCGCATTTTATCTAGTATAAATTTGTTTGTTTAGGGGGGAGGGGAGGGGCCTAGCCCAGTCTTGGTCAGCCTGAAGGAGAATTGTCGTCCTGAGGGTCTAAGCGTTTGTCGGCCTGAAGGTCCCTGGTCTTGTCTGAAGCGTATTTGTAAGACCTTTTCGTGTTCAATGCCTAGCTAAGATGACCCTATGCCAATCTGAGTGGGCCCTCTCAATCTGAATGAGCTTTTTTGTCGTCCTGGGAGGGCCAAATAAAATCGGTAGGCTTTTGCTCCTTCCAAAGATCACGACTTTAAAATAGTTTTATTTTCTCCCGCTAACAACTTCTCCCCCTGCCCCCACCCCCGGTAAATAACTTCTCGCTGGCATCCCCCGTTTCCAAAAACGCTAAATTCGCCACTACCCCGCGGGCCTCTTGTATTGCTAGAGCCCTGTCTCAGTCGGGTGGGCCCCCTCCAGACTGGACCCCCCAATACGCAGTAAGCGATCTGAATGAGCTTTTTTGTCGTCCTGGGAGGGCCAAATAAAATCGGTAGGTTTTTGCTTCTCCCAAAGATCACGACTTTAAAATAGTTTTGCTTTCTCCCGCTGACAACTTCTCCCCTTGTCTTGTCTGAAAGCCCTGACTGTAAGCATAGAAGTAACGGAACAAATCTGTTATTTACATCATTATTGAGTTCATTACAAATATCCATTTCAAGTATTACATGTCGAGTGTTGAAGCATTAAATAGAGTATAAACATACGTATTGCGGCTTGCCACGAAGACCCCTCCTCCGTGGTATTACCATAGTGTAAATACTAAAGACCAGTGGCGCCACTCTCGCAATTTTGCATTGGCTAGCATGTAACCAGCTTTTCAGAAAGTGTACGATGCAGAATGCGCGCGCCGTGCAAGTTATAACCACTCTTTTTTCCAATTTGATGCCTCGGACACGGCCAAGGCAATAGATACCGACACGGCAATATTGCAGAATGTAGGGTTTGTTTGCCCCAGACCGTGGTTTGCCCCTCATTTTGCGGTATTTATAGTTTGGTTGAGTTTACTCCATTTACCTACCAACAATTACATAGTCTCGTGTCTCGTGTTTTTTAAGTATTTTATTCCTTTATGCCAATACGCCCAAAATATACAAAATCAACTATTGATCGAACCACCCGGCGAACAAAAGGCAAGAAGAAAAGTGAGCAAATGCAAGAGGAAAAACTGGCTATTCCTCAAGAAGGTATTCCGCCACCACAGCCAGTTGCACCGCAGCCGCTGGGACCAAGCACCGCGTACACAGCCAGCTGCAACCTCACTCGCCACTTGACCCAGCACCAGCTGGACACAGCCAGCTACCCGCCGCCGCTGGGACCAGCACCAGCAGTAGACGGACATGCACGTGTGTAATTTAAGAGGCCACGATGCGTTACGTGCAATTTTTCACGCTTGGCCACAGCACGAGGACATTCACTGAAAAAAAGAAACAGTTTGTATATTTTAAGTTTGATTTTTTAATAGGGCATTTTATATTTTGGGTTGTCTGTCTGAATTATGTGTGCACCTTCTGGATTCCGTTGCATTACGTCGGTTTTTCGAAGACATGCTTATCTGCGTTTGAGCGTTTGGACGCTAAAAAATATAGTGAGATTCTGAACGTTATATTAGTATCAGGTACCAGGTTGGCTGACTGCGTGTTTGGGACCACTGTTGTCCCGAAGTATTGGTCTGATGAGATCACGCCAGGTGGTCCCTCATGTGTGTTTGACTAGCCATCGTTGGAGGGTGGTGCTGGTGCGCAAGTTGGCCGTGGTGTGTGAGGTAGCACAGTACGCGAAGAATGTAGTATGTTTTTATTTCTTTACTATAATCAACCTGTTGCTGTTTCATAATCAGCAGTCTCCTAAGCTCCTTCACGATATTTTCATCAACCATTGCAAAATAATGAATTATCTGATACCTAATGTCCACCAGATTTGTATGCAAATGTGGCCAGCCGTTTTAGGAGTCCAGAGACAGAGTGCAGCCGCGGATATATATTAACTGGGAGGGGCAAACCTGAGTGCCGGAGACCGTGTCTGGGAAAAAGCACGATGCACACCGCGTAACTACTAACGTTTATGCAGAAAGAACAATGACCCCAAAAAGTGGACGGTCCTGATGCAAATTTGCTCCTATTTTAAGAAAGAAAAATGCAACAATGTGGTTATAACTTTGTCGAACCAAAGCGTGTGGTAGACCAACACAATGCGTCTCCCTTTTAGAAAGATACGGTTACACAAAATTGCGAGAGTGGCGCCACTGGTCTTTAGTATTTACACTATGGTATTACCACGGATAAGTGATATACGGGAGGCGCTACTCCGACGCTTTTGGCATGGCTTATATAGAAGCCAGACAGAAAAAGAGAACGCGAACGGCGATAAGTTAGATGCTAGATGCTATTTGACCAGCTAGAGGCTATCTAAAATAGCACATATTTATATTTGAATCAATACGAAAATGAGCGAACATCACATTTTCACGTATGAATGGGTCTCATAGGGTACCAGCCTGGAGCAGGCGGCCGAGCGGCTTTTCCTGTCTGAAAAATATGTCTAAAAGCGTTATCGCCGACAGCAATGGCAAAACCTGGGGAGTGGCGTCTCCTATATGTATATCCCTTCTCCGTGATATTTCCACGGATCATAGAATATCATAGATCATATAATATTCTATAATTCGTGGTATTACACAGGGGCGTGGAAAGTACTTTCTAGTTGGGGGAGTGCGAACTTTTTGGCGGACCTGAGGTAGCAAAAATGATAGCTGGAAAAAAAGATATTACGCTGTGGTCGCCACCCGTTATATCGCCAACAGGATTATCGCCATATATCGCCACCCGGTCACCCGATATATCGGAATCTATCCCCAATATATCGCCAACAGTTCTGGATGCGTCAATGCCGGCGACCACCTTGATCCGGAATTTCGTTGGTAACCACTTTCCCTTTTTCGACCCCTGTCCAACTCTTTCTCTACTGAACGTCTGGGGAGCAGAGTCGACACCATACATATATAATGACGCGTTTTGCTTAAAAAACAAACACCGTGACCTACCCCCATTCCAAAAAGACTGAATGTTATTTACTCTGTGGCGCCTAGTAACATTTCATGAATAGCAGCATTTACCTCCAGAAAGCATTACAGGATTGTAATCATTAGTATTTTTTTTACCGTGATTGTGACCAAGAAATAGCTCTATCAACGCTACGACGAAGAACCATATCCTATGCCAGGTGTGCGCTGTAATTGGCAGTGTTTCCATGCTGCAGTGGTCAAATGTGCGGTGTCACTGTTTATATGGAAAGATGCAAAACCAGTTCCAAATTCAATGCGGTTTTATTTGCTGTATTTTAATTTTTGATTGAAACTGCACCTTTGTTCTACAAAACATAAGCACATTTTCGTAGACAATGCAGTTGCTCTAATTCAGAGTTAAAAGATCATGGTAAAAGACGGGGGAGGGCCGACACTAGCTCTAAAAGAGTTGGTGGGAGGGGTGCGCGTTACTCCAAAAGGTCCAAAGTTGAGGGGGCGAGTTGCTCCTTCTGCCCCCACGGTTCCCACGTCCCTGGTATTATGTATGCGCATTGCGCATTGCGAACGGTGCTTGCATTGCGGAACAGCATGTCGTTGTAAATGCTGTACCGCAATACACATGCGTTGTTGGAACTCTGTTTCTGGCTAACTTACTCATGAAAGTCTCACTCTCTTTTGGGCGGATGTAGACTACATCTATTTCAAGAAGGTTATTGTAAGCCATGCATATTTTTTGGTGGGAATGGAGTGCACCGGTGTTAATTTGTATACTTGGGGGGGGGGGAGGGGATTAATTCAAATTTTAACATTAGGGTATGGCGTGACATGGTAAGAATGGAATTATCAATCCATAAAGTTAGCGTTGGGCCCCCATTCAATTTTCAGCAATTAACCCTGTCGGAGTGGGTAAACAAATGCACGAAGAAATAGCAGCATAACATAGTAGTATATCTACACAATATTGCTAGCCCATGTGGCTCGGTGTGTACGTCTGAGTGACTGAGCTAAAAACTCGCCGACCATGGTATGCCAAGGTCACTTTAACTCTCAAGTCACTTTTCAAGTCACTTTAACTCTCAGTATTTTCTCCTGACGGGGATGACCTGCGGTCAGTGGCCGGAGCTGCAAACAGGTCACGAAGTCTGGGGCTAGGTGGACGAAATTAAGAGCGTTCCAGCTTCCAGGCATTCCAAATTTGTATCGTTAGATTCCGCCAATGGAATGAAATATGCCATTGGATGGTATGGGACAGCGTCCACGGCTCCATAAAAACCCTTGAAAGCTTTGGTGTTCTAAAAACGCTGCTTGAGGAAGGACAACATTTACAGGCCAGAAATATACCCATTGAAATATTCCGATTAAGCAGAACGCCTTCACATTAGCGAATACTAGCGGTTGGATTATTAAACCACCATTTGACAGGTCATTGCAATTAAATATTGCCTGTAAGCTTGCGGCCAACATTTACTCGTTTCGATCACGACACTATCTCTTGTCGCTTCGCTGGGCCTTGGAGACACTGTTAGTTGGGAACTAGAGGTGGCAAAAGTTTCTATTTTCGGGACCCAGACCCGACCCGATCCCAAAAGCTGAAAAATGGACCCAGTCCTAGAGACGTAGCTTCTCCAGACAAGTTAGGGGGGGGGGGCAGCTGAGCTGGGAAAAATCGCTTAAAGTACCATCAAAATCCACAAAAATCATATTTCTCCCCGGATTTGAACCCACTTCTCGTCAAAGTTGGTGAGTGGGGTGTGAGGGGGGGGCTGCAACCAAGTTGGGGGGGGGGCTGAAGCCCCCTCAATTGAATAGGAAACTACATCCCTGGATCCACTTATACCCGATGCAAGGCAAGTTTGGACCCAGCTGACCCGACTAGCAAAATATTGTCTCGCAACTTATATTGACAAATTTGCACTCTATAGTTAGCGCAAGTAAGCTAACTCTTGTAGTTGCAAACTTGCAAATACATAATGCAGTTCAGATTGGACAACAGTCAACAGCACAGATAAAACTGCTTATCAGTGTTCCACTTGCGTAAAACCAGCATGGAACATAAGTAACTAAGTTGGACCCAGTCTGTACCCGCATCATTTGGCGGGACCCAGTCTGGGACCGACTGGGTCCAGACGGTCTAGAGACCGGGTCCTCGGGTCCACGTTAGCCACCTCTGTTGGGAGCCACGGTTCTCACCCGCCTCAGTAGCGTCACCTATAGTTTTCCTGAATCGATGATGCTGCTATCTGCTGGATGAAATTGAAATTAATTTAGCTTTAAATGAGGTTTGTTATATCGGAATTTTCCGACTCCCCTGTATACATTACTATGGATTCTGATATAAGGCCACAGCAAATGATCATCAAGCGACCAGGGCTACTTAGCCTACAACGGACAGCTTGCATCCACGGGACTCCTGGAAAGTGCAGTAGTCACAGGTTAATGTCAGAGGCGCCACCTAGACATTGCTTGTCAGTAGCGCCACCTAGACCTAGACAAAACTCTACCGGATAGCTACAGATTTGAGGTAGATGGCGCTTCACTCTGCAAGTGTTGATTGGTCTCAGAAAGTCTCAAGGTGCCCAGCTTTCCTCAAATGAGCCGTTCACAGCGGTGTCGATTTATGAAAACGATTAGGGGGGGGGGCGAATAGGCACAGATCCAAGAGGAGCCTATCAGTGTCATGGCTTTACCGAAACCACCGAAATCGGCTGCAAATTAACACATTTTAAATAAATTCTAGCCAACTTGTACAAAGGGGAGTATGTTGGAATCAATTGATAATTCAAAACAGACGAAATCTCATGGGTTTTGGACTTCTGTCGGACTGCCCCTCAAACCAACGTTTTTGGCCGATCTGCATCCCCAGAATGCCCGAGGCCTTCTGCCTTACTTCGAACCCCTTCTTATTTAGTAAAACGGCAATGTTAACCTGACAGTATTTTATATAAAGCTAAAAAATAGTGATTTCAAAGTTAAACTTTGTGTACCTTCTACTACACCGACTTTACCTCTTCGGTGCATAAGTGAGGCAGTTTTGTTGATAAGAAATGAGTTATAGCGAATTTAGTGACGTCACTACAAACGAATTTCAACTTCACTTAAGTGAGGCCAGATGGCAAAAGGACTATCACGATCCAATTAAATGTGTAAAATAATCCATTGCACATGTGTCGAATGACTTCGGTATACTTTTGCGTTTAGTTACCCTTAGTGACCTGACCTTAACCTTGACCTTAGCCAAAACCGCCCAAAATTATCTCTTTTGCTCACGCGAGATGTGTATTTTACTTTTAAGAGCATTTGGGGTGCTTATGGTTGCAATGGAATAATTTGGATGGAAAGTACGGCCCATACACTCGAATACCTCAATTTTGACCTGACCTGACCGTGAGCTCATATTTGACCACAATTCAAAAACATCGAGAATGATTTGAATGCTTCTTATCGATAACTTTTGAATGCCTTCTTGCACGTCTCGCTGCGCTCATTGGTTCGAAAGATGACCAGGGGCCGATATCCCCCCAGTCAATGGCGTTCGAAATTTACGCCATTGACTGGCAATATCACTGTAACTAAATAGTAGCCTCGTGTCACATCATG
The DNA here is from genome assembly GCA_014673585.1 of Semibalanus balanoides. Classification (NCBI taxonomy): domain Eukaryota; kingdom Metazoa; phylum Arthropoda; class Thecostraca; order Balanomorpha; family Balanidae; genus Semibalanus; species Semibalanus balanoides. The sequence goes on along the minus strand of VOPJ01014937.1, from coordinate 256,080 downwards.
TTCCCGATTCATGGAAGCTGACCTTTGTTCTTCTCATCCAGAAGTCGCCCAAATCACCCGAAACCGCCAACTATCGACCCATCTCTATTCTCTATTTTACCCACCATAGATAAAATCATCGAGCGCGTCGTTTACGAGCAGTTATTTTATTACTTCACCACTCATCACTTGTTTTCGCCAAACCAGCACGGCTTTAGAGAGAATCACTCAACCGATACCGCGCTTTTAACTGTCACTGATAAAGTATTTTCTGCCATGAACTGTAGTGATATCACGCTTTCATGCCTACTTGACTGTTGAAAATGTTTTGATGTAATTCCACACGACCCACTTCTCCGCAAACTCGAACTCTATGGTGTTGACATTCGCTGGTTTGAGAGTTACCTTGCTAGTCACTACCAGCAAGTGCAAGTTCAGGAATTGTCCGGGCGTTGTGTCACATCCGATGCACTTTTGAACCCAATCGGCACGTACCAGGGCTCTGCGTTGGGACCGCTTTTATTCTCCATTTACGCTAACGATTTACCTTTGTACACAGAGGGCGCGCACGTCGTACAGTACGCGGATGACACTCAGGTGGCGGTCTCTGGTAGGGCCGGCGACGTCGGCTCCCTGGTGCAGCTCATGGAGCACAACCTGGCTTTGCTATCCCGGTGGTTTGGCAAAAATGGTATCAAAATCAACGCTAAAAAAACTCAGTTCATCATTCTCGGCTCACGGCAAAACATCCAGCGCCTCCCTCCTGTCAACATCAAATTTATGGACACCGACGTCGCCGGTACCGCCACTGTCCTAAACCTGGGTGTCACACTCGACCAGCATATGACTTTTACCTCGCATGTAGACAGTGTTGTACAGCGATGCACCGGCATGCTCTGCGGCCTGAACCATAGCAGGCATAGTCTACCCCAGTCAACTCTGCTGACGCTTATACAGGGGCTCGTCATCTCGCGCAT